>PVLD010022104.1:0-29985 GCA_004027595.1 Dinomys branickii | reverse complement strand
CTGTTGTTGAGAGGATTAATTGTCTGACTAAATTTGCATGTCTGTATATGGGTTTATATATTTACACTTCGAAGATATCAATGGATAAAGCAATAACCACTGTTGAGACCATAGCACCTTGTCTATAGATTAGTTGTGATTGTACTATTTTTTATGCTAATTGGTGTCTGTTTGTCAATATGTTTTTGTACTTTTATTTAAAAGAAAAAAAAAAAAGAGAGACAAGCCTCAAAATGTGTCTTGAGAAACATCCTGGAGGAGTTGTAAAGAGTTAGCTTGGCAGTCCTGACTTTGTCCTGGAGTTCTTCTCCTTGCCTGAGTTGTTAAGCTATATATCATTGTGGCCAGAGCCTGACCTGGTCACATGGTACAAGGAAAACAACTGTGGTCAGGCCTAAACATTCCAATCTATGACCATGGAAACTAAAAATGTATATAAGTAAGGTGAAAACAAAGGCAGTTCAGGGCCACATTCTCTGATCGGTCCAATTGGTTCTAAATTAAAGTTAATTAAAACTCCATTTATTTTGAATGAGTTCTTTGATCTGCAGAGTTCAACCCAATTTTTGATTTTTTCTGTAACACAACTGGGATGTCACCTTATTTAAAAGTTTTTGCTATCAAGAGAAATCACTTACAGAGTGAAAAAGCAACGCACAGAATGGGAAAAATTCTAGCCAACTGTTCCTCATACAAAAGACTTCTACCTAAAACATATACATATAAAGAATTTTTAAAAATCAGGCTCCCCAAATTCAAAGATCCACTCCAAAAATGGGCATCTGAGATGAATACACACTTTTCAGATGAAGTACAAATGGCAAATAAATATACAAAAAAAGTTCAACATCATTAGTCATTCAAAAAATGCAATTTAAAACAATACTAAGATTTCATCTAACTCCAGAAAAAATGGCTATCATCAAGAAATCAAACAATAACAAATGCTGGAGGGGGTGTGGACAAAAAGTAACAGTTCTTCACCGGTGGTGGGAGTGTAGACTGGTAAAAACACTGTGGAAATCAGTGTGGAGATATCTCAAAAAACTAGGATTACAGATCCCATTCAACCTAGCTTTTCCCCTTCTGAGTATTTTCCCAGAATTAAAAACATCATACCACAGTGATATATGTGCACCCATGTTTCTAGCAGCACGTGTATAATAGGTAAATCTTGGAAACAACCCAAGTGTCCATGAACTAAAGAATGGATAAAAAAGATGTGGTCTTTTTATACAATGGAGTACTAGTCAACTATAAAGAAGGATAAATTTGAGGTTTTTATAGGTAAATTGATGCAACTTGAGATCATATTCATAAATGAAATAAAATTTTTTGTACTAGGAATCAAACTCAGGACCTTGCACTTGCCAGCCAGGCATCATACCACTGAGCTATCTTCCTGGTTCCCTCATAAGTTAAATAAATCAGACTTGCATGTGTAAACATCATATTGTTTCCTTAGTATAAGAATCTGAAAGAGTAAATGACATGCAAAATGTGCAGTAGTTATTATGAAAGTTGAAGAAACTTCTCAAAAGGAAAGATCAAGTGGGATGGGGAAAGGAGAAAAGATGGAAGTATAAAAAATATATATATATATATATAGATAAATAGATAGATATGCACAAGATAAATAAGATAATTATACTACTAATTTCTATTAGTTCATTGAAAAGGATGGTCTTTGCTTATACTGTTTGATCAATTCTTCATGCCTATATCTTATAATCTAAGCAATTACTTTGAAGATAATAGTAGACAATATATTAACCATTGTTAATCTCCTATTATCTTATTTTGAAATTCTATATCATTGTTTTTATTGATTTTTCTCTTTAAAATAAAAAGGAAATCAAATAACACTGAATGCCAGTGAGGTTGTGTGGTGGGGGGTAGAGCTTCTACATTGTTGGTGAGAATGTAAACTAATCCAACCATTATGGAAATCAGTGTGAACAGTCTTCATAGACTAAAACAAGAAATTCCATTTCACCCAGCTGTCACCCTTCTAGGCATTGTCCTGAAAAAGGTAAAGACATCATATTACAGTGATAATGAATATCCTTGTTTATAGCAATACAATTCATAATACCTATATCTTGGAAGTAGCCTATATGTCTACCAATAGATAAATGAATACAGAAAATACGTTACTTATACTGATGGAATACTACTGTACCATAAGGAAAGATAAGCTTGAGTCATTTGTAATAAAACGGATGCACCTTGAGACCATAATGTTAAGTGAAGTAAATCAGACACACAGGCTGAAATATCATATAATTTCTCTTATATGAGAAACCCAAACTATAAATAAAGAGCAAAATAGGGAAATAGTGAGATAGATGTTTTGCATATGTAAAGGGACCAAGAGATGGAGGGAGGGGAGAAAGAGGGGAGAGGAGAAAAGAATGAAGATTTATTACGTGTATGTACCAACTCTGCACAAGGAATGTAAACATTATATACTGCAAACATGGACTCATAAAAAATAGCTGAACAAAAAAATAAACAGAAACTCTTAGTTTTCCCTTTCTTGATCCTTATCCTCTAGGTTAGGGCTTGGCAAATAACAGTGGGTCAAATCTGATCCACTGCTTATTCTTGTATGTCTTATGAGGTAAGAATGCTTTTTTACACTTTTAAATGTTTAAAAAATATTTTATGTTGTGAAAATTATATGTAATTCAAATTTTAGTCTCCAGAAACAAAGTTTTATTGGGGAGTAAATATGCCCATTTGTTTAATGTGTTGTCTGGTTGCTTTCACTCTGCAACAGCGCAGTTGGGTAGTTGTCGCAGAGACCATGTGGCCTACAGTGCCTGAACTACTTACTGTCTGTTCCTTTAACAGAAAGGTTTGCTCTTTCTTGTTCTAGTTCAGTCCTGATTGATGGGAGCTCTCTGTGTCTCTCTGTCTCTCTTTCTCTCTCTCTTTAGGACAAGGTCTTACTACTTATTTCAGGCTGAGTTTTAACTCAGTTTGTAGCCCAGGTTGATCTCAAACTCACCATGATCCTTCTGCCTCAGCCTCAAGAGCATATGCTAGGATTACAGGTATGTGGTACCATACCCAATGTTCAATGGGACTTTGGGACAGAGAAATGGAATGTGTTTTGTCTGAAATGCTAATTTGGGCGTGTCTGATCATTCTTTCTTGGTTTCTTTTTTTTTTTTTTTTACATTTTTCCTTGTAAATTTCTTTTCTACGATTTTGAGTCTTGCTGGGGCACCAAAGGTGATCATTTATACTTCTGTTGTTGGGTATGGTAGACATGAGGCACATGTAACTGTTGTGCACTTGAAATGTGGCCAGCGCTAATTGAGATATGCTCTCAGTCTAATACATACACCTGCTTTTAAAGAATTCATATATAAAAGAATGAAGGGTGAATGAAGATGCACCAGGTACAAGGTTTTAATAACCTCAATGAACATGGACATTATATGCCATAAACAGGAACTAAGATTAACAATATCAACAATAATAAAAAGGGAAAAGGAGAACTAAAGAAGGGAGGGAGGAAAGGGGGAGGAGATTTTAAAAAGAAGCTGTATTATGTAGATGTGCCAACTCCACAAGATGACCGTCAAATGCATATACTGAAAATATATACTAATAAAATAAAAAATTTAAAAGAATGTAAAATCTCTCATTTGTTTTTTATTAACTGTATGTTGAAATAATATTTGGATATAGTGGATTAAATAAAAAACATTATTAAAATTAGTTTCACCTGTATTGTTACTTTATAATATGCCTGCCTAAAAAAAATTAAAATTCCACATGTGGTTCACACTCTTCTTCTTTTGGACAGTGCTGGTCTGAACCTTTTCATTTGTTGATTAGTTTCCCGTTTGCAAACCTCTAGCAAATCACTGTAAAAGCTTTAATAACTACGTTACCAGAGCTTATTGTACTCATAGTTCTTCATGAGCCACTCCTCTCTATGTGACAAAAAGTTGGTTTATTAGCTAGTAGGCAGACAGTTTAATAGTGGACAAAAGATGGATTATTTAGTGTTGTATTTTGGAAATATATTATTTTTCTTTTTTATTAGTACATGTTCATGATGCATAGTGATTACATTCAGCTTTGGGATTTGATACATATACATATTGTATCTTGATCATTTCACCCCCTCTCTGCTCCCTGGGCTCCTTTCTCCCACCTTCCCTAGATCCCTTCCCATCTCCATGAAGAATATCTCCCTGTTTCTTAACATGATTCTTTCTTTTGTTCTTTAAATTTTTGTATTTTGGATCTCTCATATTAAATACATTATGTGATAGTTAACCTTTTGTGACTGACTTTATTTCACTTAACACTATGATCTCAAAATCTATTTTCCTACACATAACTCAAAATTATCCCTCTTCATGGCTGATTTCCATTTTCTTATCCATTCATTAGTTGATAGGCATACAGGCTATGTCCATAGATTAGCTATTCTTAGTTGTGTTGCTATAAATGTGGGTATGCCTGTATCATTGTAATAGCATGACTGTAGCTCTTCTGGGGTGATATCTGTGTAAAATATAACTTCTATTTTTAGTTTTTTGAAAAAATCTCTCTAGTGTTTCCAAAGTGGTTGTACTAGTTTACATGCCCATCAACAGTGTATATGGGTCTTATTTCCCCTACGATGTTGCCAGCATTTGTCATGTTTTGAGTCTTTGATAATGACCATTTTTACTGGAGTAAAGTGGAATCTCAGTATTGTTTTGATTTGCACTTCTCTAGTGGTTTAATATGCTGTACATTTTTTCATGTATTTACTGGCCATTTGTATTTCTTCTTCTGTGAGGTGTCCAATCATTTTAAAAGCCCATTTTCTGACTGAGTTTTCTATTTTGAGTGGTCTAATTTTTTGAGTTCTTTATCTAACCTTGAGATTAATCCTCTGAGAAGTGATTAGTAATTTTTTTTCCCATTCTGTAGGCTGTCTCTTCATTGTGTTGATTGTTTCCTTTGCTGTGCAGAAGCTTTTGAATTCAATATAATCCCACTTGTTGATTCTTGGTTTTATTTTCTTGCATAATTGGTGTTCTGTCAGGAAGCCTTGCCTATGCCTATATTTCTTTCTTTCTTTCTTTCTTTCTTTCTTTCTTTCTTTCTTTCTTTCTTTCTTTCTTTCTTTCTTTCTTTCTTTCTTACCGGGAATCACACTCAGGATGTTGCACTTGCCAGGCAGGTGCTTATGCTGCTGAGCTATATCACTGTCCCAGTTGCCTATGCCTATGTCTTTAAGAGTTTTACCACTTTTTCTTCCAATAGATTCAGTGTTTCTGTTTTGTATATAGATCTTTGGTCTATTTTGATTTGATTTTAGTATAGAGCGAGAGATATGGATCAAGATTCATTCTGCATGTGGATAACCAGTTTTCCCAGAACCATTTGTTAAAGAAACTATCTTTTCTTTAACATATATTATTGGCCCCTTTGTCAAAAATCAGCTGGATGAAGTTGCTTGGAGTTGTTTTTGCCTCATCTATTCTATTCCATTTGTCAATATGTCTGGTTTTTGTGCCAGTACTGTGCTGTTTTTACCACTGTGGCTTTGTAATATAACTTGAAGCCTAGGATTGTAATGCCACCTACTTTGCTCTTGTTGCCTAGGATTGCTTTAGTTACTGTGGGTCTCTTTGGTTTCCATACAAACTTTAGAACTATTTTTTCTAATTCTGTGAAAAAAGCTGATGATATTTTGATGGGGATTTCATTAAATCTATATGTCATTTTTGGTAATATGGCCATTTTGACAGTGTTAGTTGTGTCTCTCCAAAAACAAAGGATGTCTTTCTATTTTCTAATGTCCTTTTCAGTTTCTTTTTTCAGAGTGACATAGTATTTGTTATAGAGTATTTTCACTTCCTTGGTTAGGTTAATTCTGAGATATTTAATTTTTTTTGAAGCTATTGTGAATGGGACTGTTTTCCTTATTTCATTTTCAGTGGGTTAATTCTTGATATACTAGGAGAGCTATTGCTTCTTATATGTTTATTTTGTATCCTGCCACTTTGCTGAATTTATTAGTTATGAGAGACTTTTGGTGGAGTTTTTTGCTGTTTTATTTTGAGACAGCATCTTGTTATGCATTCAAATTCACCTTGAACTCACTATGTAGCCCAGAACAGCCTGGAATTTATAGTGATCCTCTTGCCTCAGCCTTCTAAGAGCTGGGATTATAGGTGTGTACCACCATTTTTGGTGTTGGTAGAGTTTTCTGAATCCTTTATGTAAAGGATCATGTCATCTATAAATAAGACTACTTAACTTTCTTTCCTAATCAGATGCCTTTTGTTTCCTTCTCTTGACTAATTGCACTACCTAGAGTTTCAAGTGCTATATTGAAAAAGAATGGTAAGAAATATGGTCACGTGGTTTTTATCCTTGTTTATATTGTGTACTGAGTTTTTTTATTTATGTATGCTGAGTCATTCTTGCATCCCTTGGGTGAAATCAACTTGGTTGTGATGTATGGTTTGTTGTATTCTGTTTGCATATATGTTGTTGAGAACTTTTGCATCTAGATTCATTAAGTGAATTGGCCTGTAGTTTTCTTTTTTTGTTAGGTTCTTGTCAAGTTTTGGTATCAAAGTAATGCTAGCTTCAAGGAATGAATTTAGCACTACTTTACTTTCCATTTCTTGTAAGAGTTTGAGGAGTACAGTAATATTTCATCTCACGATCTTCATTCATTCCATGATTCTGATAATGAACTGAATTGATCACAAACCAAATCAAATTTCCTCATAAAGTTCAAGGTAAATAAGGTTAATCCATTTTGAATATGTGTATTTTTAACAACAGAAATATGGAACAAAGTAAAATACACTACAGTCTGAGAGAGAGAACATGATCCCTGCTTGAGGCAACTTCTGGTGTGGAGGACAAGAAGGTGGGTGGCGAGGCTATTGTTTGGAGAAAGATTTCCCCTCCCTAAAGACATTGAGGAGATCTCCTTCAGGGATTTGCTTTTTTCTTTGTCTCTTAGCTGGAAGGTCAATTTTGATGAAAAAATCTGTCTAATGTCACATTTTTTTTCCTGTGTTGCATAACCCTCCAGAAATGAGAGACCACATTATTGTTCATCAAATTCAGTTATGTTGGGATGGTGCTTCTCAAACAAATCCTTGCACTCATTCATTTTTCCATAATGGATTTTATGGCATCACTGCTAACCTCCTCCCTGTGTTCATCTTCCTCAGTGCAATGCTCCTCAACAAGCAAAGCACCTCCTGCTGCTCATTCTGCAGTTCAGCATGTTCTTCCATTATCTCCACCTTATGGTCCTCAACAAGCTCCTCCACATCTGCACCATCAAAGCCCAGACCCATACTTTTTCCCATGGACACTATCTTCCCCTTCAGTGACACATTCTGGCCACAGTTTCCTCCAGTCTGAGTGCAAAGTCTTGTACATGACATTTTCCTAGGCTTAGTCAATGAGGTTGGTGTAGTGGAGGACAACAAAATGTTTCTTCTAGGACTCTCTTACAGTCAAGGACTTATCTTCAATGACATTAAAACACTTGGTGAAGAGTGCTTTTTTGTACAGCTTCTTGAAGTTGCAGGTTACTGGATGGTCCATCGGCTGCAGAAGAGGTGTTGTTTTGGGGGGAGGAACTTGACCTTTATGAAGGTATCTATATCATCAGTATCTATATCATGCACCAAGGCTGAGAGTGATCCAGGCCACTGTCCATCAGAAGAAGCCATCTTTCAGGCAGTTGGTTGTCAGGAAGATCTCATATTTTTTAATGGTGTGCAGAGAACACCTTGTGCAGCGATAGCATGAATAACTGCCTTGTGACCCAAGCTTTTGCATTGGCCCTGCACATGACAGGCAGTCTGGCATTGTTCACATTTTGCTTCTTGAATGCATGAGGGGGAATGGTGCATCAGTCATATCTAAATCTTCAGATCAGCACTTATGTTCACACAAGTGAGGATCACTCTGTCCTGCATGGGCTTGTGCCCTAGCAGTGCCTTTTCCTCCTGACTGATATTGGTTCCACTTGGCATCTTCTAGAAGAGCCCTGTTTCATTGCAGCTCAACACTTGTTGAGCGATGTATTCTTCTGCCGTCTTTGATTTCATGAGTTCTTTCTTGTTGGCTTCTACAGTGGCTTTGTCAGAACTGGAAGCCTCATCACATCATCCCACTGTGGATGCCACTTCTCTTGCAGAATTTAACAAATCACCCTCTACTGGCTTTAAATTTATCACTTATTGCACTTGTAGAGGGGTTTTCTTACAATAAATCACTGCAATTTCCTGGCTTTTTCACAGATAAAAGCTTTCCTAATGCTATCACCTGCTGGCTGTTTCTCATTCAGCCACACTAAAAAAAGTTTTTCCACCCCTTCCAGCACTTGCATCCTCTGCTTTGTTAACATTGCTGCTTCTTCTGCCACATCAGCTCCTTTGATAGCATCTTTATGCTTCAGAATAATCAAGATTGGTGACTTCGCCATCTGGTACTCTGAGGCCATATTGCTCACACGAATACCATGTTCATGCTTTGCTACAATTTCCTTCTTCAATTTAATGCTTATTTTCTTTGAAATCTTCTTACCATACTTGCTCTGCACTTCCTTGTCACTTTCACTATGCTCTGCACTTCAATTTTTGCCACCATGCTTGCTCCGCACTTTGGAGAGCAGTACTATATGTGCTAAAAAGCACATAAAAAACTTCATAGCAAGTGTGCATAGGTCTGTCTGTGACTACGATCTCAACTAGAGGAAGCCGTAACCACATATCAGAATGGGCAAGATGGCCATGTTCATATTTGTGCAGGGAAGATAGCTGCAGTTGTGCTCATCACCTGTGGAGTTCAAGAACTGGAGCAAAATTTTGCTAAATGCTTCTGTTTGCAAACCAAATTGTGAAAAGAAGCATTCATAAACTGAGGTATCACTGTATTATTGTTGGACTTTTCTTGATTGGTACACTGCAACAATTTCTTGCCTATTATTGTACTCTTTGGAGTTTTTATATCTGCTATGTTTGGTTTTGGTAATTTGTATGTGTTTAGGAATCTAACTAGTTCTTCTAGATTCTATAATTTATTTGAACACAGGTTTTTGAAACAGTTACTTATAATCATCTAGATTTCAGTAGTGTCCATTGTGACTTTGCCATTTTCATTTCTAATTGTACTGATACAGTCTTTTCCCTTTTATTGGTAGGTTTGGTTGAGAGTTTGACTATCTTCTTGAAGAACCAAGTCATCAATTCATTGACTCTGTATTGTTTGTAAGACAGTTTTGCAAGATATATTAATCTAAGTTGGAATATTTTCTCTTTTAGGGGTTGAAAAACTTTGTTGAAAGTTCCTGTGGCCATGAAGATTTGTGTTAGGAAATCTGCTGCAGCTCTAATAGGTTTACTGTTATAAACTGTGTTGCCTTTCTCTAACAGCTTTTAAAATTCTGGCCTAGTGTTGGACTTTGGGGATTTTAAGTTCATTGTGTTGTGGAGAAGTTCTTATTTTATTGCAGCTATTTGAGTTTCTATTTGCCTCATTTACCTATATGTTGAATAGTTGCCATATAATTGGAAAATTTTCTACTATGATTTCTGTAAACAGATTTTTTTCATTTTAAAGAGAAAAAACAAAAGGAAAATAACAAAAACAAAGACATAAAAAACATAAAAGCAATAAAAACAATACAGAATTTCAAAACAAGGTGATAGGAAATAACAATTCAACAGCTGCAAGATAAGACAAAGAAAAACAATATAAGACTGATAGGAGTTAATGAAAGAGCAGAAAGCAACATGAATGACATAAAATTACTATTTGCAGAAGTAATAGCAGAAAATTTCCCAAGCATCAAAAAAGAATCGGACATTCAGTTGAGTCATATAGAACTCAAATTAGCCATAACCAAAGTAAATCTATACCCAGACACAAATAATCAAGATTCCAGAAATTTAGCAAAAGAACAGAATATTAAAATCTGTTAGAGTAAAGAAACAGATTATCTATGAAGGGAAACCCATCAGAATCATGGCAGGTTTCTCAACACAAACCATCAAGTCAAGAACTTGGAGTGAAGTATTTCAGGTCCTAAAAGAGAAAGATTTTTTTTTTGTACCTTTTGTGCTGTCTCCTAATTTTACTTTAACTCCTATTATTCCTAGGTGGGTTTTCTTTTAGCCACTTAGCAGCTATTGGATCTATTTTCCATGATCTCTTTTTGTTTGTAAGGTATCTCCCAGTATCAACTCTATCTTCTAGTTCTGACACTCTCTCCTAGCAGTAGTTGTTTCTGCTGTGCATACAGTTAATAGAATTTTTAATATCCTTAATTTCTATTTGATAGCTTTTCATGGACTCTTTACTGAAGTGGTCGTTGATATCTTACATCACCTTAGTTCCTCCAGCCTTTTATTTGGGTCTTCTGTAAGATCACTGATCATTTTATCAATTAATTCCATTAGAAAACTTACTATTTTTCTAAAGGAAAAGAAATGTTCAAAAACAACATTTTCCAAATCCCAGCATTTGAAACTTTCTATTCATTTTATCAATGTGAACTTTCCTACTGGTACTTGTATATATTGCAAAATTTATAAATTACAGCATGAAATATAGAAACAAATGTAGGTTAGGAATTTATTTTTACAAACTTTAGTATGGAAAAATAATGGTCAGAGATTCAAAGCAAAAACTGAAATTGACTGCAATACATAGAGAATGTCATTTTACTTTGTTATTATAGTTCCAGATCACAATTGAGGTAACATGTTAATTCTTGTTTCATTTTTGAATCTGAAAAATCCTTCTCAACAGTTTCATTTCCATTCAACCACTTTTTTCTAATGGAGTTTAAAAATTTTTATCAGTTTCCTTTCTACATAATTTCAAGTTAAATACTGTCTAATACTTACTATAAATATTGGTTCCTAGCCCCTCTCCTCAATCCCTACTTTACCTCTTTTCTTTCTTTAGAGACACTTTGAAGTTCTTAGTTTTTAATTTTTTGACATTTATCTTTCTCACTTTAAATAGTATTGTTACGTTTCCACTTTTTGTATTTTTAATGTTATCAGTATTAGCTAATTGTTTTCACTCTGATAGGTTAGGATTTGCCTCCCTTTCAGATCTCTTCACCCTCAATGTACACATGAATATTTCCTTGTCTAAGTATAGTTTTGTTATTATTTTAGCTCAGTAATCTGACTATATAAATTCTACTCATAGCTGAGCCAGATTGGGCTACTTACGAGATATAACTAATGAAATAATTAGGGAAGTGGAGTACAGGCTTATATATTTACTCAGATTTCAGCTTATATTGAAGAGAAAGTGTGAAGGACATAAGGATAAAAAGTGTAAAGGAAGTTAGAATGATATAAAGGATAGACAAAGGATAGTCAACATATTCCAGCTTGAATTCAAGAATGTGAACAGTAAAAGAAATGTCAAAGAGTTAACGTAGATGAAGCAAGAACAATTGAATGACTAACAGGAAGTTTTTAAACAGAACTATTATCTATAACAACTAAAGGTAAAAGAAGTTTCCCAATAAGGTCTAAAATAATTGGCCACAACCCCTTAACACTGAAGATTATACTTCTATAAGAAGGAACTCAAACCTGGAAAGATGGATCATTATCTAAGAAAACATGTTTAGCTAAGAAACTGATAAACAGGATCATAAATTTAAATAACCAGTGACTATAGAAAAACTGTAATAAGAAAGGCACAAATGACCATAGGGACCAGAGTATAGAGTGTAAAATAAATTGGAATTAAATATTCTTTGACTTGTAATGGAACATTAGGAATAGATCTATATGGATTTAAATAGTTCCAAGTACTTTAATTGTTCAGGATAGACCTAACCATGTAATTATACTTAAAATAGTAAAGCCAAGTAGGTTTATTAAAATCTTTACCAAATAAGATGTATACTTTCCCAAAACACAGAAAATAGAAAGAGAAGCAAAAAGAAAAGTAAAGGAGTCAAAGACAGGAGAGAGAACACTTAAAATACTGAAAAGAAATCCACATATATCTGTGGTAACAATAAATAAAAATGTTTCAACACTTCTCATTAAAGACAGAACTTCTTAGGTTAGATAAAAAACATAAAGCTAACAATGTACTGTTTATAAGCTATACATATAAAGCATAAAGAAATAGAAAGGTAGAAAATAAATGGATAGAACAAAAGAGTGACTTTTTAATTAAATAAATAAAGTTCTTCCATGGCAGATACTGTTTTTCACCACTTTATTCATACACTATTTTTTTCGAGCAGTGTTAGGCTCACAGTAAAATTGAATTGGAATTACGATTTCCCATGAAACCCTTCCCTTCATTCCCTCTGCCTCTCCAACATCAGCCCTCCCCGCCTATCCCACCAATGCGGTACATTTGTTATCAAAGGTGAACCAAGAGGGACATGTCCTGATCACCCAAAGTCCACAGTTTATGTTAACTATCACTCTGAGTTATATGATCTATGGTCTTTCACAAACACAATGACAACCATCCAGTATCATAATATGAAATATAGTGTATCCATACAGAAAAGTTTCAATGCCCTAAAAATTCCTTGTGTTCCATCTATTCATCAAGACTCTGTTTTATATTTACCTTTTTTTATTGTCCACAGAACCATGCTCATTTCAGGATTTAAAATTTTTTTTGCTTGGATTTAACTATTTTTATTGAGTTATATTATTGAATTCATGATAATCAAATAAAATGAAAAATTCTTAACATTTCTAAATATTAGAACTTTAAGGACTGTGCTGCAACTACCACCAAGTAGCCTAAGTATTTTCTAGACAATTTTCAAGAAAAAAGGTCTCTTTTTCTAGAGACAGGGTCTCACTATGTAGTCCAGACTGGCCTTGAATTCACCATGAAGCCCAGGCTGGGCTCAAATTTAAAGTGATTCTCCTGCCTCATCCTCCTGAGTTCTGGGATTATAGGCATGCACCACCATGCCTGGCTATGTGTCAGCAAAAAGTTTCTTGCATAAATAGAAAAATGAACCCCATAGTTTCACCTTATAGAACAAGAAATGCATAACCCAATTGTAGTAAATCCTCCCACTAACATACCACTTGTGCTAATAAAATAATTTGAATGTTCTTTAAAGGATTGTCAAACAATTTTGACTTTTTGAGCTATTACTTATTCTTAAAAGGACTTTCATAAACTAGATCCCTATGTGACAACCATCAAAGATCCTTTGACTGAGCTGGGAATGGTGGTGCACAACTGCACTCCTAGCTTCTTGAAGGGTTCAGATAAGAGAATCACAAGTTTGAGGCCAACCTGGGCTGCATGGCCTACACAGCAAGACTATCTCCAAAAAAAAAAAAAAAATCCAGTTAATTCATCAGGTTTTGCTTTTGTTTTTTTGAGCTGGTATCTTGTTATGTGGCCCAGGTTGGCCCTAAACTCCTACACTTAAGCAATCCTTCCACTCAGCATCCCAAGTAGCTGGGACTATAGCCATGCGCCTCTGCACCAAGGTCATCAGTTGATATTAATAAAAGATTTCTGTGCCATTTATAGACTGCAACTACGCCCAAGTCCTCGGTATTATTTTTCTACTATGTATACCAAATTACTCCAAAGCATATTGACTTAAATAATAGATGTTTATTATCTCATAATCTCTAAGAGTGTCTAGCTGTGTAGTTCAGGCTCAGGGCCCCTTATAAGATTTGACAAGTGCTGTGTATGGTAGTGTGGTGCCAGGAGTTGGAGGCCAACCTGGGCTATATAGTGAGTTCAAGATCAGCCTGGACTATGTAACAAGACCCTGTCTCAAAAAAAAAAAAAAAAAAAAAAAAAAAAGAATGGTTTTCAGACAATTCAGTCAGTTGAGACTGCAGTCATCTGAGGACTTGATCATGCCAGAAGATTTGTGTAAGATGGTTAACCCACATGGCTACTGGCAAGAAATCTCAGTTCCTTACCATATGGGCCTCTGCAGTTTCTGCTTGACTGTCATGGTGACATGGCATCTGGCTTTCTCTAGAGCAAGGGAGCTGAGGGAGAGCAAGTCAGAAGCCACAGGTCTTTATGACTCAGCCTTTCAGTGTCATAGTTCATTAATTCTTCATTGTTTGGTTCTAGGTAGCAGTCCTTTTTGGTGAGAGGAATATAAAAGGGCACAAACTAGGACACAGGGAGAGCTGGGGGGGTCGTTTTGGAGACTGGTTGTCACAGTTCTCTAACATGGACATTAATGTATAGAAAAGACAGAGGAAATATTTTTAGAATTTTACCCCAATTTTCATTTTATCATATATAAGGACAATTCTTATTTAAATCAAAGCTTTGACTTTCCCTCGATTTCTACCTTTTCTTGATTTATTAAGCCCAAGGCTGTTCAAATTTATGGAAATGGATGGAATTTAGAGGTTTGTCTACTCTGATTGCTGAGAAATATTTTTAATGGCTGATCTGGTTTGAATGTCTCAATTATGCATAACTTAGTAAGTGTGTGTGTGTGTATATATATATATATATATGTCTCATTTGAAGAGAAAACTGTCTTCTGCTCCTGCAATAATTATCTTCATTTTATCTGTAGCTTTTCCTAAAGACAGGTTATCTTTTTGTAAAATTTTAGCTGTTTCAATGTGATTGAGCTCACATTAAGTCCAAGGAAAATTTTTCATTTTTCTTATCTGCTAATCTGAATTTTTCCTGTAGTTCAATGAAATTAATGCCCTTAACATTTCCTATCCATAATAGAACCTTACTAGAAAGTGCTTTTATAATATTTTAAGGGGATGATCTATGAAAACGTGTCTATAATTGGCTAAGTGGAGACATTGGACAATCAAATACCTCTTCCCTTTTCAAAGGGCTGCTTCCATGGGGCAGTATAAGCTTTGAAAAGTGGCTGTAATTTTATGAAATTGGTGGCCTGTGATGCTTTAAAATCTAGAAAGTGCATTTCATTTCAAATTGAGGTCTTAAAAGTAATGCTTTTTACTTAGAGTTGCACTATTTTAATAAAACTTCAGGGATGATTATTTTAAAACCATTATCCTATGTTTAAATGAAAATCACAAGAATTTGATATAGAACTTTAGAATTTAAAGCACAAAAGTTGCCAGAGTCTATTTAATATATTTTAAAAGATTCAACTTCAATAAATGGCTGCCACTACCCAAAGCCTCACTCGTGTGTGGGTCGTTTGTCTCTCCAACTGCTTGCATGGTGTAGCCTGGGCGAACTGCAAGTCCCCAGGAGCCTACAGAGGACCATTTTTACTTTGTCTTAAATCTTCTTGGCTAACCAGTCCTCTGGGTTAGAGAGCGAAGGAGAGAGCATTGTTTTCAGAAGGTTGCAGTGGTTGGCACTAAATGTCCCCTAGGTCTCAGTGATACAAGGGTTCATCTGTAGACTCCTCAATTGGAGCTTGCCAGGTACTTGGAGCTAGGGGGATAAAAGGAGGCCCAGTGGAGATCAGAGCTGTTGTCTTTGAACCTTCTCCCCTCTCCTTCCGGTTTCAGTGTTGTCCCACCCAACCTGAGCTTGCCTGCTCCATGGGGGCAGAGTGGGAAATGCAGAGGTTGGGCTGTTCCCCAGTGCACGCTATGGGGAGAGCCGGCAAGTCTCACCTGCTTCCTTTGTCATTTTCCTGTAGTCTTCTGCTGGATGGTTGGGCACTAATGCCTCCTTCAGGTGTGGGATGAAGCAGGTAGGATTTGATCCCGGAGCTGCTGCTGGGCCCCTTTGTCATCACTCACAGCAAAAGCAGCATATAAGAGGACAGAGCTGGGGAATGACAGACTCACGTCTGCACTCCTGCCAGGTGACTCTCGGACTTGCCAATGAAACAAGTAAAAATAAACATGTGAGATTCCCTTCTTGGTTTTAAGTAGATTTGAAGTGGGTTTCCATCACTTGAGACCAAAAAGAATCCCTATTACAGAAGCAATTACAAAATGAAACTACTGTTTGTAAATACAAATGTAAGTTCATCAATGTTCAACCAGTAGATGAAGAATTTGCTGTGTTTTCCACTAGTGACTCAAAAAAGACATAGATTTGTTTCTCTTTTTTGTTTCTAGTTTTTGAGACAAAGTCTAACTATGCAGTTCAGCTGGTCTTGAAGTCACTATATAGCTTGGCTGGCCTCAAACTCACAGCGATCCTCCTGCCTCAGCCTCCCAAATACTGGGACTATAGGCATACACCACCACACCCAGCCTGCCCTACAGATTTCCTGTTTTTTTTTCTTGGTACTGGGAATCGAACTCATGACCTCAGGCTTGCCAGGCCAGCATTTATGCCACCTCCCATAGATTTCCAAAGTAAATATTTAGTATGTGTCTGTGAGGTGCTATAAAAAGAATAGAAATGCGATCATACATAAAAATTGAGAAGTCACTCAGAATGGTTGGGGAGGAAAGGCAGTAGAGTAAGCAAGGTGAACAGTGCTATGAAGAGGTTTGGATTAGCTCAAGTGCTGGATGAAGAGTAAGGAGAATGCTGGTAAATTCCATGCCCTAACGCTCTGAGGCAATACTGAGCAGGAGAAACTCTTTTTTCCTTATTAAGGGACTCTCAAGACTGCCATCTGGAGAAATGAAGGCAGGAGATAAAATGAAAACCAGTTGCCTGGGTCAGTTTTAGGGAAGGAATCTCACAGGTTGGTAGGGATGAAAGGCATCCTTCATCCTATGGCTTTGTCCTATATCCTATTATCTGAAGACTTCATGAGCTCCCAGACCAGACAGAGGTTTAAGAACCACATAAAAAGAAGTGGAGATTTTACATTTTGGGTCTTATTTCTGCTTTTGTCTCAGATCAACATAGCTCCTTGGTTTATGGTTTCTACTGCCAAGCTAGAGCTGATGATGGGGTAAGGCCCCTGGGGAAAACAGAGAGAGAGAGACAAAGAGAGAGAGAGAGTGTTGCGGTAGTGCAAGGTGCTCAGGGCAGAAGTACTGTCTAGAGTGTGTGCTTAATCATTGCTCCCTTTGTCTCTGTTGGCAGGCACTTTGATGAATGGAGAGGAAGAGCAGGTTTGTGGGCTCCGACTGCATATTTGGAGCAGCGCCTTGCTGCAAAAGCAGCAGACGAGGATGCAAATACTCAACGTTCAGATTTAGAGCATACACAAAAATATTAACTCCCCCGTGCCTTCTTCCTTTCTGAGGAAAATGCCGATAACTGTTTCTCCCCTGTTCAATTTCTGTCTGTGAAATAGCCCTTTTGTGATATTTTTCCCCTTAAAAGCTACCTTTAGCAAGGTGCAGGAACATACACCTATAATCCCAGTGCTCTGGGAGGCTGAGGCAGAAGGATTGCAATTTTGAGCCCAGCCTGAGCAACTTAATGACTTAGGAGACCTTGTCTCAAAATAAAAAGGCTTAGGGATCTGGCTCTGTGCAAAGCCTCTGGGTTCAGTCCCCAGTCCTAGGTGGGTGGGGAAGCTACACTTACACTTGGGGAAGAGAAGAAAAATGAAAGATGAAGATGATAAGATTCAACCAACTCACTCCTCCAGGCTGTTGAAAGAAAGATTTTCAAATAATAGAAGATACAATTGCCAATTTGGACCAACAAAAGGTAAGAGAATCCCCGGGGAGAAAATGAGTCACGCAGTTCAAGTACGCTTCAAAGCTTCCGGTGCAGTTTGAGAATGAGCGTCAGAAAGGCTTCAGATTTTCTGCTTGGCAAATTCTCGGCCTCCACCTCACCCTTCAACCGCGTTTTAGCATCTACATTACTCGGAGTTGCGTTCAGTGGTGTCCTGTGAGTTACAGTAGTATATAACCAGGATTATTTCTGACTGTCATTCTAAAACCCTTGCTTTTGTGACTCAGAAGCAATAGATTCATAGGCCAGGACATATTTATATACAAAAATATCCAGTGTATGTGATCCACCTCAAGATGTAATTTCAATTACACTGGAAAGTCATATGCTTAAAAATATGTACGTAATAAATCCAGTGTCATTTGGGGAAATGAGACCTGTTATTAGGCTGTGGCCTTGGCTGGCTGTTCATTTTCCTGGTCAGGACCTCTAGGCGTGGCAATTTAAAGTTTAGTTCCAAAAGCAGTAGCCTTTTTGCCTTGGAAACCTTTTTTTCCTCTTTGTTGCTAGGTCCTCCAGCCCTGTTCATGCACAGGGCATAATAGCTCCTTGTGAGGAAATGACATTTAGAACTCTCTCCATCTGTGAGCACAACACTAACATTTTAAAAATTACATGTTATGTTAGTAAGCCCTTCTCTTTCCTGAAGTCTAAATTTTTTTTTTCTGCTTCCAAGCCTGAAAATACAGTCGTGGAACAATTTTAAAGTGACACTAGCATTTGTGCAATCATTTCTGATTTAACAGTATTAATTTTCCTTGTTGAAAATGGCTCCTTTAATGAAAAAGTATAACATGAAAAATAGCTGTTAATAAAGGTGTGCTCATCATATATCATTTTCCCAAGGTATTCCTTTCCAAATAGGTTACTACAGGTGAAAGAAGATAATTACTTATTGAGTGGATAGTTCTGCATTTTCTCTTTCACTCAAGTGCCTTGCAAGTTGTGGAGCCCAGCAAATAAATAAATGTTTGAATGAAGTAATGAGTGCCTGATGAATCAGACCTGTGTAATTATATTATATTGAGCTCCAGGTCAATATACAAGTTTCATACTTGTTGGAAGAAAATGTCTTTGAATTATCTTGGTGAGAGATCAACATTGCTATGTATTGTTTTAACTTTAAAAATTGCTTTATTGTGAGAAATTTCAAATATGCAACAATGCTGAAAGAATTTTATTGTGAATAATTTTATATCATCACCAAATTCTTCCATTCACATTTTACCATACTTGCTTTATCACGTCTATCAATCTGTCTTATTTTTGGATGCATTTCAAAGCAAGCTGAGGGCATCTGTATGTTCCTTCCATATATTTCAGCATTCATATTACCATTTAGAGTTCAGTTTTGTCTAAAGTTTTTCTTTTGGTGCAAAATGTACATACAATGACATGCACAAATGTTAGGTGTATGTCCACTGAGCTTTGACAAATGCAAACATGTAGCAATATATAAAATATTGCAATCACTGCATAAAGTTGTATTTTATCTTTCCTGGCTAAACCCTCCCCTATATAACACTCTCCCCCATCTCACACCCTCCCCCACAACAGGAAACCACTGTTCTGATTGTTGTCCACTATAAATCAGCTTTGTCTATTTTAGAACTTTATATAAATGGAATCATATGATTTATACTCTTTATTTTAAAGAGAATAAAAACGATAATAGACAAAAATCAAAACAAAGCAAAGACAATAAAAACGATACAGGGTTTCAAAACAAAATGATAGGAATTAACAGTGGTTGTTATATTACATATTGCTATCTTCAATGAAGTTGCTCAGATTACCAGATGTAAGAATGCGAAACTGATGAGACCATTAAAGAGAATAAAAAACAATAATAAGTAATAAAAATAATAGTAAATAATAATATAAAAATAATTTTAAATAAAATTAGAAATGTCACAGAGCTTCACTAGACAAGAACATAGTAATTCGCCAACGGCTGTTATGTTGCATATTGTTGTCTTCAAATTAGTTGCTCAGATTACCAAATATAAGCATGCAAACTTGATAAAAAAAGAAAAATTAAGCATTGTTCCATCCATATATTTCAGCATGCATATTACCAATTAGAGTTCAGTTTTGTCTAAAGTTTCTTCCTTCCTTCTTTCTTTCTTTTTCTCCTTTCTCTCATCCCAGTTGTTCCCTCCTTTAAGCAATTTCTTTCCCTTTCAGAAAGTCTATTGTACATTTTAGGTTTTACTCTTTCTGGTTAACTTATACTCTTTTATATGAAGCTTATTTTACTCATCATAGTTTTTGAGATTTATGCATTTTGCAGTGTGTATTGACAGCTCAATCCTTCTATTCCTGAGTTGCATTCCATTACATGAATGAACAGTTTGCTTACCAATTCTCTTATTGGTGGACACTTGGGCAATTTCTTGTTTTGACTATTAAAAACAAAACTATCATGAACTTTTGTATACAAGTCTTTTTGTGGACTTTTAGTCACAACAGCAACAATATATGAGAGTTCCAATTGCCCCAGATGACTGCCAACATCTGGTTTTGTCAGTCTTTTTAATTTGTATCATACTAGTGGATGTATATTTTATCTCCTTTTTTAAAGTTGCATTTCTTTGATGACTAATGATGTTGAATACTTTTTCATGTGCTTTTTGGCCATTAGTGTATGTTCTCCGGTGAAGTGTCTCTGCAAATATTTACATATATATGGGTTTTATTATTAAATGTTAGGAGTTCTTTATTCTGGAGAGCAGTCTTTTGTCAGGTATAAGTTTTCTGAAGTTTTAGGGTTTTTACTTCTATACTGAGCCCTAGAATCTATTTGAAATTAATTCTTTTGTGTATAATGAAGTAGAAACCAATGTTCTTTTTTCCTTTTCATATTGATACTCAATTATTCCATTTCCATTTGTCAAAACAACTATTCTGTTCTAATTGGATTCATTTAGCACCATCATTTAAAAACTTAGACGACAATTATGATATACTGAGGGAGATCAATTCCTAGGGTATATTGTGTTACATCAATCTATTTGCCAGTCTTTATGTCCGTACCATACTATCTTGACAGCTTTAGAGTTATTGTAAATTATAAACTCAGAGAGTGTAACTTCTTAACTTTATTCCTTTTTTTAAAAAATTGTTTTAGCTATTATAGGTGCTTTGATTTTTTATATAATTTTAGATGTAGCTCATCAATTTCTATAAAAAAATTTATGCAGTTTGAATGGAACTATATTGTCTCTATAGAGACAACTTTGAGAGGTTTGACATCTTAATAATAATTGAATTTTCCAGTCAACTATGAAATAGTATATGTCTTAGTTACTTTTCTCCTTGCTGAGACACAGTACATGACACCCCCAAGTTAAAGGAGGAAAGGTGAAATTCAGCTCATAGTTTGTAGAGCTTTCAGTCCATAGTTGGCTGGCTCCAAGGCAGAGGAGCATGGCAGAGGAGAAAAAGTCCATGGCACAGCAGGCAAGAGGCAGCAAGCCCCAAAGCAGCAAGGCTTCCTTTCTCTTTTATCCTGTCCAGGATACAAGCCTATTGGATGCTGCCACCCACACCTAAGGTGGGCCTTTCCATTGTCTACATTCAGAACTATGCTAAATCAATTTAGTTATCAGACACCCTCAATCCATACTCATACACCCTAATCCAGCAACATATGCTCATGATCCAGCCACTTCCCAAAACCCCATCTATGAGCACATGAGGTTTTGAGGGGGCATCTAGATACAAGCTATAATAGTGATCCTTATATTTATTTATATCTTCCTTAATTTCTTTCAGCAATGCTTTATAATTTTTACTAAATTCACTTACTGATTCCAGCATTTGTTTTGTTGATTCTCCTGGCTTTTGTATATAAGTAGTCATATCATCAGCAAATACAAACTGTCTTTTCCAATATCTCTGCCTTTTACTCCTTTTTATTTTTTATTTTGCCTTACTGAATTCATTAGGATCTTGAACACAATATGAATGGAAGTGATGATAGTGAGAAACCATGCCTTTTAATAATCTTAAGGACAAAACATTCAGACTTTTATTATTAAATGTGAAGTTAGTTGAAGGCTTTTAAAAGATGCTCCCTGCTGAGTTGAAGAATTTCTTATTTATTCCTAACTTACTAAGAGTTTATGTAAGGGGGTGTTGAATTTTTTCTACATCTATTTAAATTATTGTATAGTTTTTCACCTTTATACCGTTAATATGGTAAATAACATTGATTGATCTTTAAAGATTAGAATGTATTGTCTTTGAGATAAGCTCTATTTGGTCATCGCATAATATCTTTTTGATACACTGTTGAATTCAGTCTACTAATATCTTGTTAAGAATTATTTTGCACCTACTTTCCTGAAGGATATGCATGTAAATTTCTCCTCTGGCGTGTCTTTTTTACAATTTAGAATCAGGGTGTACTCATTGATCCCATATCTTATGAAGTTTGCTTAAGATTGGTGTGATTTCTCCCATAAGCGTGTGGTAGAACTTACATGTAAAGCCATCTCAGTCTGGAGTTTCCTTTTGGGAAAAGTTTATTTTTGGTACGTTTTAAATTATGAATTTAGCTTCTCTAAAATATAGGACAATTCACTCTCACATTCTTCATATACTCCATCCACAAATCCTTCAGGCTTGACCTTCAGCAAATATCCAGTACCTCATCTCCACTTATCGCCTCCTTAGCTCCTATCTTGGACCAATCACCACAGTCTTTTTCTGGACTGCTGTAGTAACCACTTCCTGGACTTTTTCCTTTCTCTTTGTTTCTTTATGTCTATTCCCAACATAGTGGCTAGTATGTCTCTTAACAGAAGTCACATTCTGTCACTATACAAGGCAATTCACCCAGAGTAAAGTAACAAATCCTTCCAGTAACCTGCAGTAACATTGCTTTAACCTCATCTCGCATTCTTCTACTTTTCCACTTGTTACTGCTCTCCATATTGACCTCCTTACTGTTCCTGGAACAGACCAAACATTAGCCCAAAGGCCTTTGTACATGCCTCTCCTAAGTGTAACACACTTTCTCCTGAGTGTCTGTAAGTCTTGCACTGTGCTGTTCTTCAAGTTTCACATAAATGTCATCTTCAAAGAGGAGCCAGCTCTAAATATCTTACTTAAAATTCCCAATGTCCTCTTGAGTTTCCTGCCCTTCCTTTTTTGTTCCATGCACTTACGATGTTCTACTATACTGTGTACTATTTATTTTTTTAATTTGTCTCTCATCTCAATATTTCCATGAGACCATGGGTTTTTGTTCACTTTTTTGCCATTGCTCATTTTTTTCACTGAGAATCTGAACAGTGCTTGGAGAACAAAAGGTACTCAGTAAATATTTATGAAAAGAATGAACTGTAGTGTACACAGAATCTGGATTTTCAACAGAAAAGACCTTATATGTGTAATGTTTCTAAACCAACATTGGTGGTACCTTTTTACTAATACTAATACCTTTACTTTCCTCATTTGAAAAATAAGGGACTTTGTGTGTGTGTGTGTTTTTGTTTTGGTTTGGTTTTTTTGATCTGGATTTTTTGTAAATGACTAACATTATAAGACAGTAATTTCATATCAGCATTCAGCAGCAGTCTTATGGGACTTATTCTCAGAAGTAATGTGTTGTCTTACAACAGTTGACAGAACTGAAAGGCAGGATCACTAAATGAAAATTGTTTGTCATTAATTCCCCAAATCCTTTCCCCATACCATACTACTTTGCATTATAGTACTTCCCAATGGGAGTTCTATGCATCTCATTTAATAAAAATATGTATAACAGAAGACATTTCTGTAAATTTATGGTGATTTGATTAAATAAAATTTGCAGAGGGCCGGGGATATAGCTCAGCAGCATAAGTGCCTGCCTGACAAGCGCAAGGTCCTGAGTTTGATTTCTGGTACTGAAAAAAAAAAAGATTAAATAAAATTTGCAAATATAGATATTTTAAATTAGCATTTTTTTACACTCTGGGATAAGAAGACACAATAAGGTTTGGGAACCCAGAGAAGTATGCTTGCTTTTGAAACATGGAAAAGGATACTTGTGAAAGGAATGATAGGAAAGACCAGGTAACCTGCCTGCTGTGGTTTGAATGTATGTGTCCCACCAAAACACAAATGTTGGAATTTAAATCCCAAGGAGATGGTATGAAGAGGTGAGGCCTTTGGGAAGTGATTAATGCTCTTGTAGAAGAGGTTGAAGGGACCACTAACATCTTTTGCCTTCTATAATGGTACAGATTTAAAAATCCCCCCAAAGTCTCATAGGTTTGGAAGGTGATTGGATCCTACGTTGTGCTCTTCATTGGATTCATCTATCATGAGTTCAGTGGTGGTAGGAGTTGGGGCCTGGCTGGAGGTGGGGCACTGGGGGGGGTGACCTAAGGTTATGTTCTTGTCTCTGGTTCTTTCCTTCTCTGCTTCTTGGCTGCTATGGGGTGAGCACTTTTTGCCCGGTCAGGCCACTCTGCCATGCTGTTTCTGCCTTGGAGCCAGTTGACCATGGACTGAAACTGTGATCCAGGATAAACCTCTCCTCCTGTAAATTGTGAGTATTGGGTACTGTGTTCTAGCAATGGGAAAGTGACTAAGACACCATCAGTCTCTTCTGCAGACATTTGTCTCTTCTCCATTGGCCATGTGAGGATGCAGCAGGGAGGCACTTCGTGAGGAAGAAACCCTCACCAAATACTGAATCTGCTACCACATTGACCTTAGACTTCCCAGTCTCCAGAACTATAGAAATGTACTTCTGTTCTTTATAAATTACCCAATGTGAGATATTCTCGTACAGCAACATAAGTGGACTAGATCACGCTCATCTCAAGTAGATCATTTGTGGGAGAGATTGCACAAATGCGGAAGCTGGTTGATTGATTCCTCCAAACCACTTATGGCCATGTGTCCATTAAAAAGCTTTTAAATGTATAACCTCAGTTTAAAGACTGCCTCTATAGTTTTAACTCCATTCTTCTGTAACTTTGGTCTTCAATCATTCTGGGAAACATAGATTTAGTGGAAGGGAAATTCTATTGATGGTTTAAATTTTTAATAACTCTGAGCTAAGATTTTCTTTAAATCTGCAATAACAAT
This sequence comes from Dinomys branickii, assembly GCA_004027595.1. Classification (NCBI taxonomy): domain Eukaryota; kingdom Metazoa; phylum Chordata; class Mammalia; order Rodentia; family Dinomyidae; genus Dinomys; species Dinomys branickii. The sequence goes on along the minus strand of PVLD010022104.1, from coordinate 5,289 downwards.
AGAGCCTGAGGTTAGGGATATTTGTGAAGTGCTCTCACATGTGTAACCAGTCTCTACCTAGTAAGTTGCTTCATCTTCTCATACAGGGTCTTCTTTGGGATATAGAATGCCTATTTTGACTAACGGGAAAGTGAAATTTCTTTTAAGTGCTTTGTAACCCAGAATATGTGGAAGTTTTAAAAGAATTTTATTGCAAGCTTCTAAGTCAAAGTTCTCCTCTCTCAATTTATTTGGAAAGTTTCCATCTATACTTAAAAAGAACTATATTGTGCTGTTCTTTATAGCTGTACCTTTCCTGTTAGGTCATTTATTAGCTATTTCTTCATAACAATTACCTCAACCTTTTTTTGCCTAAAACAACAAATTGTTATCACTCCACAGCTTTGTGGGTACAAAACTTCAGGAGTGGTGTAGTTGGATGAGTTTGGCTTTTTTTTTGAGACTGGGTCTCACTATGTTGCCCAGGCTGGCTTCAAACTCCTGGGCTCAAGTGGTGTGCAATGGGTTTGTCTTTTTAATTTGTAAGAGTAATTTGCTTTATACTAATTTGCATGTATCCTTCTCATTAACACATAAAAATATATTAATATGCAAAGATAAATGTTTTGGAGCACTATCTATGTCCAAACACAAAGGTCCAGTACAACTTCACACCCACAGTAACAATACACTTTAATTGGTTTAGCTATGTCTTTTTCATTGATGTACTTTTTAGATGTTCCTAAATTTTTTGCTATTACAAAGAAGGTTGTAGTTAACATCTGTATACATATATCCCTATATATTTGTAGTTGAACTACTCAGCATCTATCCTATCTTCTCCCTTTTAATGAACCCTACTTTTCTAAGTGCCTTTGGGAAAGATCCTTACCTCTCAGGGTACATACTAATGGATTTAAACTACGTGAAAAAGTCACTGGTCCAGAGATATACCTATGCCTCAATTCATTGTGAACATTTTTTATTTTGAAACAAGGTCTCATTAAGTTCTCCAAACTAGGTTCAAATCTGCAATCCTGCCTCAGCCTCCCAGAGTGCTGGGATTACCGTTCTCTGTCACCATACCTGGCTAGAGAATCTTGATGACACTGTGGTTCACACAACCTTGAAGTCCACTTGCCTTTACCATTTCAGTGCACACTGGCCTGACCTTTGGTAGTACTGAATGTGTTATCTAAAGGGTTTGCCTTGCTTCTGCAGTCTTTTCTGCCATGCACTCAGTAGAATGGAATTAATGCCCCTCAGAGGATGGGTTACCTCTGAGGCATGTTTTACACTGCTCTCAGGATATCCCTAGCAGAGTTAAACTCTAGTTCCTGCAGTAGAAACTAGCTTGATACTAGGTTAATCTATGTTAGTTGTCTTCTTATCCCTACCTCACTTTTCTACTGTCTTATCAGAGTTTTTTCAGCTCCCTCCCAACAACCCAAATTATGGACCATTTTATGCTGAATTTTTCTAGTCTTATCCTAACAAACACCTATTTTTTTAACTAGATTACATTGATTTTCTGTTATTTTTTAGGAAAAGGGTCCTAAATGATACAACTCTTTGTGCACATATCTAAGCATTATTTTAGAGCTAAAATGCATGAACACTTCACATTTGGATAGGCATCTTTCTCCAGAATGGTTATAACAATTTGCAAGAGATTTGTCTCTAAAATATAATTCTTGCTAGAATTACCTAGATCTTTGTTTCCTTACAAAATTGCCCAATGGTAATGAGCACTAAAGTGACTTTGAACAATCTGAAGCTTTTTGCTATCTTCATAACAAGTTTCAGGAACTGTTATTCAATCGATTATGCTTTGCACATACCTGAGAATTTTCTATTGCAACTCAACACAAAAACAGTCTTTATACTTTTTGTGGACTTTCTTGTTTGCTTACTCTCAGAGAAACTCTGTGAGAGTTATCTCCCCATTAATAGCTTTAGTTTTACAGCTAATTATTGATTCAGCAATGCAGCTGTGTTGAATTGGGCTATTGATTTCTCATCGAGCTAGGACCACTGGATAGCATCCTCTTAAATTCTCTTGCAAGCTGAGATTTTTCCCCCTCTAAACATAGTAATGTCACAGTAAAAATTATTGACAGAAATCTCTCTTTTTTCATGTTAGACAGTCTAGGCTTGAAAAAAAGCCACCCAATAGTATTACTGATGATCTAAATACTATTTTATGTAGCAAACTTTAATAATATATGCAGTGCCTTTGAGCTCAATGTAACAGGACCCCATTCTTTCTGATAACAAAAGACAGGCTGTTTTGAATATCCATTAGTTCATTCCATGAGACACTATTTAGAACACACCATGTTCAAAACCTCTAACTCAGCTGATTCTTAGAGGTTTGGATAAAGTGAACTAGTGTCTTACCTCCCTAGTCTTTTCTGCCTCTTCGAAAATTTCCTTCCCAGTGCAAACATTTGGCATACTTTATATTAATGTAGCAGAAAATGCCCCCCAACAAGTCTGTTAGTTGACCAGGTAATAGTTCCTATTAATACTATCTCCTAGAAATGGCTGGTCACTGTGATGCATAGCTGGTCACTGTGATGCATATTGTAAAAACCAATCAAAGACAGCTAAGTACTCTTGCTTCTTGCTTGCAACCCCATAAAAACCTCCCTCCTTGAGCCTTCAGGGCCTGACATTTTTATAAGGATTGATTCCTTGTCAGTGGCTGTCCAACATTAAATAAATCTGCCTCTAAATCCTGGGTGTCATTTTGGTGTTTCTGCTTGCTGTTGCATTTGATGCATTGGCTGGAAAGACCATGCTAACCTCTTCGGACACCAGTTATGGTCCTCATGGAAGAAGCAAGGATCTCTCTAAGTCCTGACTAGAAGGCATCCCCTCAAGATTTCTTGAGTCCCCTCAGAGGTCTAGAGGAGGATTCTTGGATCCCCACTGAGTGGTTCACATTAGACCCAAAAGGGAGGAGGACACAGTCTGGTCTGGTCATCAGATAAGGTAAGACCCCCAGGGCCACCCCAGTTAGTTTGTCAGTTTTGCTCTCCTCAGGCAGGAGAGATTGATCACCTCTTGTTAGTCAGGACTACCCTTGAGAGAAGGGGGTTGGAATGTTTTAACCTCTGAGTACCTGCTGAATGAATGTGTGAGAGTGGAACAGGCAGTGTAAGCAATAGGCTGCTCCATCTGTGCACCAAGACTGGGAAGCACTGGTTGTGGTGGCTGATTGGGCTCTCACCTGTGCTTCCATGATGATCAACATATGGCATAATGGAAGCCTTGCACCCTCCTTAAATCATATCTAAGTCCCTGCAAGGGGCATGACCAGGTGGGCATCTGAATGATCTCTCTCTGAGGGGCACTCACTCTTCATCTGTTGAAGGGTATACAACATATGCAGGAAGTCAGAGATGGAAACTACTTAGTCAAAATGCACAGTCCCTGACTGTAGGAAAAAGGGCTTTTGTGAGATTACAGAGTTAAAAATGAAACCAAACCACTCAAAGAAAAACGGGAAAAAAGAGTCCCATTCTTCCTGAGAATTCTGCCTTGGCCCCCTTGTTGGCCACCACAGTTGCTGCCAACTCCTATAGCTGCACTACCCTCTCCTGCCTCATCTACTTCCAGCCCATTGAATGAGTTCAAACTAGCCTTTGCCTGCATTCAGCTACAGAAGCCCTCCCTCCAGAGCCTTCTGCTTCACAGATACATGCCTGTCCTAGTCAGATGCTGTCATCTAATGCCCACCCGAGATGACTATCAGCAATTCATTCTGATTCTGTTTGACACAGAAATGCTGCCATATTTTGACTGAGGAAAAACAGCTGATTAACAAGATTACTACATGGACTGTCAGTCTTGACAAATGGGTTGCCATGGCCTTTAAACAAAGCAACCCAGTCAAGCACTCCTCAAAGACATCAAGAAGCGGAAAAAGCCCACCTCTACAGCCTTCGTTGCACATAAAGCACCTGATACCCACAAAAAAATCCAGTCTGGCAGATGACTACACCCTCTGGCTAAAGACCAATATTGCAAGTTATAAAGGCTATAGACATACCGAAAAAATGCCCCTTCGGATTAAAAAATAAAGACTCTCAAAAGTTTCCACATCCATATTAGGGGCCAATCTATGACTTTCCTGGTAGACAATGGAACAGAACTCTGCTTTCAAGAATTCTCTCTGTCAGAAAGTTACCATCACTGGGGCAACTGGAACTCTTGCCTCTCACCCCTTCTGCCAGGCACAAACTTGCAGCCTGGGAGGGTAAGTCACCAAACATGAATTCCTATATAAACCAGTCCCCATACCACTTCCCAATGGAAATTACCAGCCAGTACAGGATCTTCTTGCCATCAACAAATGCAGGGTTCCTAACCCATATACTCATTTTGGACTGTTACCTCCAGATGCCACTTCGTTTATAAGTCGAGATTTAAAGGATGCCTTCCTCTTTGTGGTTTGTTCCCAAAAGCCAGCCCCTCTTGCCTTCAACAGGGAAGATCCCGAAACAAGATGCAACTCAGTTGGACTCTATTTCCACAAATGATTAAAAACTCTCCCATAGTGGGACTCTGCAGTGAACTACAGGCCTTTGACTTTTGAGTGGATTCTTCAGATCTGTAGCATGCAGATGGCCCCTTTGCATTCTTTCACACTTGAATCTGCAGGCAGCTACTGTAAGCCTACCTTGTAAATCATATATATGATTTACTGTTAGTCTAATGAATTCTAACTAATACAAAAGTGTTAGGCAGGGATTGAGGGTCTCAGGAGGCTCAGTAGAAGAAGAATCCATTTCCATGCTTATGTAGTTGTTGGCAGGATTTAATTCTTTGTATGCTATTCTACAAGACAGCTCACTTCAAAGCTAGCAAAAGAGATGACCAATAGAGAAAGTCTAACTGCAAAATGGAGTTACACACTTACATTACAGAATTATGGAGGTGACATCTCATAACCAGTGTTTTATTCTGGTAAGTCACAGTCCCTGCCTACACTCAGGACAAGATTACACAAGGGCATGACCACAAGGACATAGGAATCATTGGAAGCCATTTTACAGTACTTAGCACAGATACAATTTTTTGGTCTCTTTTTTTCTTTTTTCAGTACCAGGAATTGCACATGTGGTTATAGATATGGCTGAGATCACATCTCCTCTTTTGTTATTTACTTTCCATCTGTTATTTTCTGCTTTTGGTCTTATCATTTTTGATTAGTTGAATGAATTTTATGATCCCACTTTATCTCCTTTGTGGCTTTATATCTGTACATATTCTTGCGTTATTGTAGCAGTGGCTTTAGAATTT
>PVLD010022103.1:0-29995 GCA_004027595.1 Dinomys branickii | reverse complement strand
TTCTTTGTATGTTCTAGATAGCAGTCCTTTGTCTGAGGGACAGCCAGCTAGGATTTTTTCCCAATTTGTGGGTTTTCTTTTTACTTTGCTGGTGATTTCTTTAGATGTACAAAAACTTTTCAGTAGGATGAGGTCCCAATTATTGATTCTTTGAAGTGTTTCCCTTGCAGTTTCATTTTTGTTCATGAACTCTCTGCCTGCTCCTATGTCTTCAAGATTTTTATCTACTTTCTCTTCCAATAGATTTAGAGTTTCTGTTTTACTGTTGAGGTCTGTGATCCATTTTGACATGAGTTTGGTGCATGGTGATAGACTGGGGTCTATTTTCAGTTTTCGGCAAGAAGCAAGGCAGTTTTTCCAGCACCATTTATTAAACAGGCCTTCTTTTTTCCAGTGAGTTTTATTGACCCCTTTATCAAATGTTAGGTAGCTGAGTGGGTTTTCATTATGGTTGCATCTTCTAGTCTGTTCCATTGATCCTCAGGTCTGTTTTTTAGCCAGTACCAGGTTGATTTTATTACAGTTGCTTTGTAGTATAATTTCAGGTCAGGGATTGTGATTTCACCTGACTTGTCCTTATTGCCCAGGATTGCTTTTGAGGTTAGAAATTCTTGATTTCTCTCCCCCTTTAAAAAAATAAGTGTAGGTACAGAATATAAGTGGATAGATACATTCTAATCTTCATGGATAAGAAGGCTTATTAGACAAGACTGATGTGTTTCAATGTGACCTGCCTTTGGATGTGCAAAAGGGATACTTTTGCTTCTACACAAGGAAGTTCGTTCCAGTCTCTCATCTAAATTCTATTTTCAAATAGCTTTTCTATGAATGATACTGATAATTTGGCTCTGACTCGGTGATGTCTATTCCTATGCACGAAATTACAAACTAAATTAGCAAGAAAGCTACAATTTATTGGTAATAATTTAGGGCCATTATTGATTAAAATAACTGGGTATCTTGATTATATTCAAATAATGAAAGATTCAAGTATTATTAAAGGACTAAATCTCGAGCAAAACCAAGGTAGTTAAGTAGAGACTTTGGTGAAATCTTACTAAAAACTGAGACATGATAGCTTGTTTGGTTAGTTTGGTTTGGCTTTTGTTTCCTGGTTTTCATAACCACAATTTATAATAGCTTACATTGTGTCTGTTTGGCTGTAGTCAGTGTGTAATTCATTAGCATCTGACCCTGTGAGATGATTATCTTGGCAATGTCATAGGCTTTTGTTTCTATTTAGGGGTGTGTTTGCTCATTTTATGCCAGGCAAAACTTTAGTTTGGTTTTAGTGTCTTCAGGAAAATTCCAGATGTTGTTTCTGGTTTCTCATACCTTTATATTGAACTAAACATGTCAGGTTCATCTTAGTATTGAAACAAAACTGAAATGTGATTGACTTAGCTCTCTAACCTTTGAGGGGAGAGTAAGATCTTGTAGCTTTCACAGTTTTATCTCATGTGAAGTAGGATTCATCCACTTGATACTGGATGTCTCTTGAAAGGAAAACATTAAAACAAAATAGCAGCTAGGTAGTTTCTGCCTGGATTTCTCTTCTTCCCAAACTCTGGTGCAGGTCTCCATGGGTGACCATGGAGGGATACTCATGGGTGTTACTGCTAAGGCAAAAGGTACAACAAAGGTAAAATTTGAATTTTGCTATAGCCAAGTTAAAAAAAGTAAGAGAAATTGCAAATTTAAATCTTACAATGGACATTCCTCTTTACACTTTCCTGCTTTTCTCTCACTTTCTTTTACTTGTCTATAGCAAAATTCAAATTTAAATACATAGATAATATATTTTAAAGTAAATAAATAAATAGATAATTCATTCGGCTGATATGAATATTCCAAAATCTATAAATATCTGAAATCTGAAACATTTCTAGTCCCAGGCATTTCAGATAAGTGACTCTGTATCTCATGTTATTTTACAAACTCTTTAGGAGAGAATTGCAAGTTATTTTCCCAGAAAAATTAGTGACAACAAAAAGACAACTATAACAAGTGGCTCCTATTTTATACATTAAGGCAAATATAAGTAACACAAATTGCTTTAAATTGCAAAGCAAACGTAAGTAACATTTTCTTTTAGCTATGGCTCATATATGTAATTTCCATGCATTTTGGTCATTGCAAGAATTTAACTTCTCTGCTTTTCTTTTCTTTATTTTACTTTTCAAAATGCATCATAAGTGCAAGAGGCATAAAATAAAGAGAGTGATATAGCAAAAGGGAAGTTAATATTTCCACTCAAATTTCATGTCGACTACAGCAATTTCCTATATAATATGACTCATATTTGTGTGTATATATGTGTGTACATGTACATATGTACATCCACACATTTATATCTGTACATATTCAGGTATGTACACACATATATCCTAAATTTTCCAATACCAAAATAGTTGCAGTTGTTGTTCATAAAAGAAAAATAGAATTAAAAAGCATATATATCTGGAAAAATGTATTAATCAATTTTTGGTATATATAATTATTCAAAAGGTATCAATTATTAAACATATAATTAAAACTAAATAATTTAGTGCATATATTAATATTAAAATAATTTATACCATGTGAAGTTCCTCAGAAGGAACTTAAACTTTTAGTTTGTTTCTAATGTCATTCATAATGCACTGTCAAATATCTGGACTTACATTCATTATTATTATGCAATTTGAATTAAAGTATAAGTGGTTTTACACTATATTGCACTTGCATGTGTTATTTAAAATTTCCTTTTGGCATTAAAATATTCATCCATCTATAGACAAAGTCTTAGTGAACTGAAAAAGTGAAATGTACCTAGACACTCATCAGAATGGCATAAGACACATAAAGCTGAATATAATCCTAATAAGAAATGTATCTCCCCAGTAGACTGCAAATCTAAATCTTACAATGAACACCCCCCTTTATGCTGTCCATTTTTACTCTCACTTATATTTTTTACTTGGCTATAGCAAAATTGAAATTTAAATGTAAAGAAATCAGGAACTGTTGAAGGGCCTGGGTGTAGAGCAGTGAAATATGTAAGGATATCAGTTTTCTTAAAACATTAATTTGTAGAGATGAGAAAAGACAATAGAGAAAACAATATATAGATAATATAGTTTGAATTTTTAATTATAAAAAATTGAAAAGGAGTATCTAAGGAAGGCCAGAGCTATGATACTATGGTTGGATGGGTTTCTTTGAGAAGGGAGGTTTGAAAAATTAGTGTTGGCTGACAACAACCGATGCTACCATCATAAATGGTCTGAAGGGAAAGCACGGCAAAGCCGGCCTGAGACTATTGAATGAAGACGAAAATGGTAAATGTGGTTTCGAAAACCTGGACAGGGACAAATTATGTAAGACTTAGAGAGAAAAGTTCTATTCTATTATGGCTGGACTATGAAATTGTAAAAGAAGTGGAAAGTGAAACTTTGGCTAAATGGTAGATCATCAAATCCATTTACAAGTACACAGAAGGATACAAAGATGTAGACAAAGACAGACATGATGGTTTATTAAAATAAAGCACCCCAAATCAACTAGGCTCTAAGTCTTAACAAATGAGAGGAAGGTGCTGGTATTAATTGTAAACATGCATGACCGAAGTGGAGAGCTCTTCTGGGTTCACTTTTCTGTGGCAAACAACTTATCAGAGAAACTACAGGAAGTGATTTTCCTACCTTGGAGATCAAGCCACCAAAACATGACAGTTGAGAGAAGGAAACAAATGAATTAAACCAATAACTGCTCCCGATGTAACGTCTGCAGATTGTTTTTAGGCCATAGAATAAGGACCAAACTATGACCCAATATTCTCAGAGCTGTGAAAACTGTTCTTTGTAGGAAGGAAAAAAAAAAAAAACCAAACAGTAGACATTGAGCTATAAATATATGAGAACATGACATCACTTCTGTGTGGTGGGAAATAAATGATACAAGACTCCTTCCTCAAGTAAAAACTAGTGTTTTAAAGCTTATTGATGGGGTGACCCCGCAGACTTGGCCGGGCCCCTGGGCACGCTGCATCTGGGCAGAGCCTGGTGGAATGTGGGGCAACGCTGTGGACTCAACCGTCCCCTGGGCACACTGCATTGGGGGAGAGCCTGGCGGTATGTGCAGCGACACAGCAGACTCCATCAGACCCCCGAGGGCCTCGAGGGCTTATCAGTGGGGTGCTCATCGTCGTGTGCCTGGGTCGCTGCCTATGGACCGTCTTTGAGTTTGGGTGCTTTTCCACCTAGTGCCATAGAAATTTGTGTGCATCCATGTATGTTGCAGCATAATTTGAAGCAGCCATATGTCTTCCCAGAGTGAGAGCCCGAGGGAGTGAATAAAACCCAAAATCGCAGTTATTATCAAAGGAAAGATGACTGCTTAGGTGGGGAAACAAGAGGTGAGGGTGGAGAACATTATTTGATCAGTCGTATGTGTCTGTGTACAAGTCTGGTATACACAATGATTGCACTCATCCTAGGGAATTGGTACCTTTACATGATACACGTACGTTGCTCCTTTTCCCCACTCCCATTCCCATCCTTCAATCCCTCTTCCCCTCCTTATCTACAAAGCTTTGTTCCCTTTTCTCTTTTTTTTTTCTCACTTTTTTCTTTTCCCTTCCTTCTTCTACCCTCTATCTTTCATAGTTCCCTTTACTTTTTCAACAGTTTCTTCCCACTTCACACAATCTATTACACGTTTTAGTCTTTATTTACACTCTCAGTTTCACATACCAGATAAACAACGTGAGATGTATACATGTGCCGCTGATTTATTTCACTTAGGAGTATTGTCTGAAATCCATGCTCTAAAATTTTTGCCCATTTTGCAGGTTATCTTTTCACTCTGATGGTGGTTTATTTTGCTGTGTAAAAGACTTTTGATAGGGTGAAATCCCAATTGTTGATTCTTTGCAGCACGTCCCATGTCATGGGGTTATGCACACCAGGTCTTTGCCTGCCCTATGTCTTCAAAACTACCTAGTCTCTCTTCCAGAATATTTAGCTTTTCTGTTGTGATATTTGGATCTTTGACGCATTTTAATCTTAGTTTAGTGTTTGGTGAGAGAAATGGGTGTCATTTTAGTGTTCGGCATATGAAAAGTCCATTTTTCCAGCACCATTTATTAAAGAGGCTCTCTCTTTTTTAGTGAACATGTTTGGCCCTTTTTTCAAAGATAAAGTGACAATGTGTGTTTGGCGCTGTTTCCACATCTTCTGATCTGTTCCATTAATCCTCCGGGTTTTTTGTCAGCGTCATGTTTTTTTTTTTCAATCACTGTAGTTCTGTAATATAATTTCAAATCACAGATTGTAATGATCACTGCCTTCCCTTTGTTGCCCCAAAGTGCCTTTGCCATTATAGGTCTCTTGTAGTTCCAAATGAATTTTAGGAATGTCTTCTCTAGTTCTGTAAGATTTTCTAGTGACACTGTCATTAGGATTTTATTAAATCTGTATAACAATTTGGGAATATGGCCCTTTTCAATGTTGGTTTCTCTATCCAACAGCAAGGGATATCTTTTCATTTTCTGATAACCTCTTTGATCTCCTTGTTCAGAGTACTGTAGTTTTCAATGTAGAGGTATTTTACATTCCTTGTTAGATTGATTCCAAAGTATTTCAATTTTTTTAGTGCTATTATCACTGGCATGGTTTCACTCATTTTTCTCTGAATGAGTTTATTATTTGTGTAGAGGAGTGTTATGGATTTTTGAGTGTTGAATTTGTATCCAACTAAACACTGATTCTGGTTGTTAAATCTAGAAGTCTTTTGGGTTAGTATTTGGGGTCTTCTATGTAGAGTATCAGGTCATGTGCAATTAATGGTGTTGAATTCTTTCTTATCTTTATTCCTTTTATTTATTTCTCTTGTCTAACTGTTCTGGCTTTTGTTTCCAGAACTATGCTGCATAGGAATTGTGATAGTGGACATCTTTGTCTTATTCCTGATTTTAGAGAGAAAACTCTCAGCTTTTCACTATTTAGTATTATGTTGCTGTTGGTTTCTCATAGATGGTATTTATCAGATTTAGATAAAGACCATGTATTTCAATTTTCTGTAGGGTTTTTATGAGGAATGAGTGTGGACTTTTTCAAATGATTTTTCTGAATTCATTGAAATAATCATCTTATTATTGGTTTTGCCTCTGTTTGTATGATGTATTACCTTTATTGACTTCTGTATACCAAAACATCTCTGCATCCATGGGATGAATTGTGTTTGCCAGTGTCTTAAGGATTTTTGTGTCTATATTCATCAGGCAATTTGGTTTGTAATGCTCTTTTGGTTGGGTCATTCTCTGGCTTTGGTATTGCAGTAATACTTGCTTCCAGGAATGTCTTTGGGAGTATTGCTTCCCTTTCAATTTCCTTAAAGACTTTAAGGAGTAATGGTATTAGATTTTCTCTAAATATCTTGTACAAATCAGAAGTGAATCAATCAGGACCTGGGATTTTCTTTGTTGATGAGTTTTTATTTATATTTTCAATTTCATCAACTGATATTGGGTTATTGGATTTTTTATTTCTTCTTGATTAAGCCTTGGTAATTCATATGTAACTAGGAATCTGTTCACTTCTCCTGTGTTTTCCATTCTGTTAGAGTAGAATGTCTCAATGTAGATATTGATGACCTTTTGAATTTCTGGAGGATCTATTGTGATTTCACTTTTGATTTGCTAATTGCATGAATTTGATTCTTTCCTTTTTTGATAAGGTTGCCTAACAGCTTGTAAATTTCATTTAATCTTTCGAAGAACCAACTGTTCAATGAATTTATTTTTGTATTCGTTTCTTAGTCTCAATCCCATTACTTTTTGCTCTGATCTTTGTAATTTCCTCTCTTATACAATCTGTAGGCTTGACTTGTTCTTCTTTGTCTAGATTATTGTAGTTCAGCAGTAGGTTCTTTTTTTAACATGTTCTGATTTCCTGGTGTGAGAATTCACTGCTATATTTACTTAGGACTGATTTCATTGTGGCCCATAAGTTCTGATATGTTGTATTGTCATTATCATTAAATTGTAAAGATTGTTTAATTTCTTATTTAAGATCATTCAGGACACACTGATTGTTCAGGAGGATGTTATTCAATTTTTATGTGTTTATGAAGTTTTTGGATTTCTTTTTCTATTGAATTCCAGTTTCATCACACTATTCTCAGAGAATAATTTTAGCTATGAAAAATTGATTTAAACAGTTCTTAGGCTAAAAATAATCAGAATTCATACAAGTCATTAAATAGCTGTATTTCACACTAAATAATGTAAAGTTATAACACACAGAGGTTCAACTTTCAGAATTGTTTATTTTAAAACAATACAACATTAACCCAATAATAAAAATTCCTTTGCACCTGCCAAAATGAAGTTTAGATGCAAGCCCAAAGTTCCAGAAATAAACTGCTATGTAGAGAAAATGCAACAGAATTTAAAGAAATAAAGTGCAATTTAATTTACCATTGCAAGCACCATAAGCTGTATAACATCTAGTATGAAGTCAAAATTTTTCTCCCATTAAAAAAAGAAAAATGTTTCTTCAGTAAGGTAATTAAGATGCTCAGTGGGAAGAGGTAATAGACAGAGAAATTATGAAATTAGGACAAAAGGAGACTTTAAAGGAGTGATTCTTTAAATTTACTGAAAGACATTAAGGGTATGAAAAGCATTAGATAAGGTAGAACGTATACAATTTACTAACTGGAAGTAATACAGAATAACAATATAATATCTAATTTTTAAAAAATAAGCAGACAAAAAATAGAGGGCACAAAAGAGAGCTCAAAATGGCCAAGATTTTTAAAATATTGAATATAATAAATAAAATGCACAAAGAGCTAGGTTGCCTTGGGAGACAGGATGTGAATAAAAATACTGGAAGTTAGGAGATTGTCCCAAATTCAACCAATAAATAGACTCAATTCTGATGGTGTAGGAGATGTTGAATTCATGTCAGAGTTGATAAGAACTGTCTCAGTTATAAAACATGGGAACACTGATATTATAGGTTCATTAATTCTGTCACTTCCAATACAGAAAATAGCCTATTTGGATTTCACTTAGAGAAGGCAAGAATAAGTATTTCATGTCTTACTTCAAAGTTATGTTACCTCTGGATCTTTGTTGAAAAGTTAGCTGAGAGACAAAGTTTCTCAATGTTCAGTTCAAAACTGCATTAGAAGTAGTTCACAAAGTACTTAAAGAAGTTCACAAGTACTTAAAATTCTTAAAATTTAAAAGGTTAAAATATAACCGAACATATACTTCTATTTATCATAAAAACAATTGGTATTCATACACATTTCTAGCAAAAAATCAGGTTAGGTGGTTTTGGATCAATTTTTCAAAATATTTAAGGATGAATCATCAATACAAAATATATTTGAAGAGAAAATAACTATAACTGAATATAAATATAAATTCTTCCTTTAACAGCCTTGCTTAATTCCAATATAAATCCCTGAAAAATAATCAGAAAATAAAACTTAATGCCAGTGTTCTTCAATACAGAGATGAAATAATTCTTTTAAGAGTACTAGAAAATCAAACTTTTGTTGTCAAAAACATAAATAAGCATCTCATAAAAGGAATAAAATATCGATGTCTGTGAAGCAATGATGTGAACTGGCACTAATTTATAATAAAGCTCTTGGAAAAGAATGAAAAACGCTTTCATTATTTAATAAACTGTATTTATAGAAAACTGTATTTCATGTAATATAAAGTGGTTTAAAACTCAAATATCTCTGTCACTTCAAATTTTCAGTAGTCAATACATACTGAATATCCTGGCAAAAAAATAAGGCAAGAAAAAGATTAAAAGAGTATAAGGATGAATCCATGTGGTCCTTAGTCATTCTCTATGGACTGTTTTCCCATAAAAACATAAAGGAAAACTATTAGAATTAATAGGTGAGTATATTATATTTAGAAGTTGCATGACCAAATACAAAGAAATTTTTTTTATTTGATAGGTGAAAGTTTCTCTTAGTAGCTTAGATTTCCAGACTGTTCTCAAACTTACAATCCTCCTGCCTCAGGCCCTGACAAATGTTATTTCTATTTTGTAGTAATTAGCTATGAATTTTAAGGTTAGTGCCAATTATCATAGTACTATATCATTAAAGGGCTTTGTTATTTATAAATAAAATATTTCAATATACCAATGATTTTCAAAACATTTGCTTCTCTTAAGCATAAATACTTTTACAAAAAATTGTGTTCCTTAGGACTTTGTGCTCCAAATCTTTCTCCTGTTCCATATAATAATGTAGCCAGAGTTAAAAGAACTACTCACACATAGACACAAGTACTGATACCGTACGTATCTATCTTTGAATAATCTACTATTACTGCTATAGACTTTTAAATTTTGTATTTGCATATTTTATGTGTTTTAATCTTCATTGCTTTCCACAGTGGCAGAATACATAACTTTCATATATTTATTCATATTTAAGTACATGGGTTTGGGGCCATGTGCTCATTTTCAGTGTACGTACACACTCACGTTCTATCTATCTATCTGGAGATCTCTATCTCTCTATCATCTATCGACATAGCTGTGTGTATTTACATAAAACACTAAACAAATTCAGGAAATTCTTTCATTAAAGATAGAATGTAGATGTTTATATAGATCATCACAATCTGATATTTTGCATCACAGGAGCAACATGTTTACTAAGGCAAGGTACATCCATGTGCTACATAGTTAAAAGTAACCAAGAAATATACTTTAAATGTTTCAGCATAAAATGATATGAATGTGAGGTGATGATTATCTCTGTTAGCTTACATTTATTAACATCACTGTACACACATCTTAAAAGTAACACACTGTGCATGCATAGAATTATGATTTGTCAATTACAAATAATACAGTCTTTTAAAATATTTGGTCATATTTGAAAAGTCAATATGAATAGATCATGCATTTATTAGTCAATATTCCTTTATTAGGGTGGATTCATGTAGCCTAAAATTTCAAACATCCAGATAGGTACACTGTGGACCAAATGGTTACATCGCATTTTCTCCATCTATTCACTCATTTATTCTTTCAGCTACTGTTTACTGGGTCCTTACTGGGAACCAGGACTGTGTTGCCGTTTGTTCATTCAAGCCATCTTTATGAGCTAACATTCTGCATCAAGGTCTTTATTGTTCAATGAAAGAGGGTAATGATGCTTTTCCATTGAACTTGTAGGAAAATACTCATAACTGTAGGAACTGACTTCAAGAAATTCAACATTAGGACAAGACATGAGTTGCATCACCTTTATTAACTTTCTAATTTAGATGTTTTTAAAAAATGCATTATGAAAGCTGTTACAAAGTTGAGTTTCACAGTCTGCTCAGAAATATATCCTGTTAAATGACAGCTGCGCAGTTGGAAATCCTGAGAAATATCGAGGGTATAGAATAGATCTATTTTTCCCATTGTAATTGACTAAACTAAGGAAATAACCACCAGAAAATATACCATCATTAACATTAATATTGTTATTAGTATAATATTATGATGGCAGGGATAATACTGATGATTACAGTAGCAAATTCTCGCTTTATACTTGAAGTCTGCAGTGTTAGACTCAACACTATAATATGCCCTCGATAATAGTTCTCTGTAAAAGTTATTTATGAAATCAGCGTTCATTTGTCCATGGAATATGCACCATCATTTAAATATATGAATTTGTAAAGTTACAATGAACTGGCTTTCCATTAGAAGGTTCTTATAGTGTCTAAACAATGTCGTGTTATTCCCTTGGCTTAACAGTTTCTTTTATATGATTAAGTACAGAGAGTGTATGAAACAATACAAGGAATGACAAAAAGAGATGTGTATGATCTGTATTATATTTTCTAGAGGTCTTTTGATCATATGAATATAACAAAGGAAGTTCCAAGTCTTGGCAGCGTTTCTCACTTAGCCTATTCTCTATCAACCGGAAGTGATAGGGCCCAGCTGATTTTAATAAAGAAGAAATATATACTAGAGTAAAAAGTGTCTGTGTCTGTGTCTGTGTCTCTGTGTGTGTGTGTGTGTGTGTGACACAGAGAGAGAGAAAAGAGAGATAGATATTTAACTTTGAAAAAGAAATGTCTACACTTCCAGAGGCATTGTCATGCTGTTATGTACTGATGACAGACACACTCCTCAAATTTAATTGAAATAACTTCCAACTCATTTTATGTTATTACAAAATTTTCATATTACTATGTATGTTTGTCTTTTGTTATAATTGTTATATTTTTACACCAAGTACATTGGCATAAATATTAGTCATCTTTCTTGCTATTGAGCTGCAATATCAAACACCCACTGCTAAAACAGGAGAGATTTAATGTGCGTACAATAGCAGCAGAAGACAGTTGGAACAAACCCGCTTAGTTCTTGGCAGCAGAAAAGCAGAGCAGGAGTGAGCCAAAGCAGAAGGATCAGGAGACATGAACCCCAAGGCCACAACCCATGACCCATGCAGACAAAACTCAGTGCTCCCCCAAACCCCAAAGCAGATCCCAGGGCTAATCAAGTTGAAACTCCAAGCTCCCTGCCCCAGTTTAGGGTTAGGTATCTCCATGTAGACATTTGGAAGGCAAACTGTCTGTTTGTTTGTATCTTTTAGTCATTTCATGGAAAAAGTGAGCAAAAAAATCCGTGGGTATGTACAGAGTGATAGATATTAATATACAGGGATGGTTAGAGCTGCAGTGAACTATCTAGAAGGAACAAGATGTGTCCAGTGAGCAAGCTTGCTTTTGTTCTGCCCCGACAAGAATGTCAAGGTGTCACATACCTAGATGTTTTTATAGCAAAAACATCAGACTACAGAAAAGACGAATTACCTTAGAAAATTCAATTTTAGGCTTTAATGATAGAAATTCAGAATTTTTTTCAGATGAATTTTGATGATGAGAGCCAACCCTTTCTAAACCTCTCTAAAAATAATGGCATTGTCTGTGTGCTCGTTTTGGGGGAATGCTTCACCAGGACACATAATAATAACATTTTATTTGCTACTTTTAAATTGCAATGTAAATTGGCAGCCTGACCTTTAAAAAAATTCTGGCTTGTGTATGTGAAATGTCAGTATGTAACCCACTGAAAAAGTAATTGTGTCAGTGATTGCCCTCCAGTCAGTTGATATCAAAGTCATCCAAAATTTTAAGCTCTAAAATTAAGAAATGAAAGCATTTTTGAAAATTCAGTACACATCTCTTGTCAAGCATTCATACACTTTGCCACAGGATCATTGAAGTACATGCATTTGCTATGTGCAAATGAGTACTCTTTGAAAAGTAAGAAGTATGATGTTTATAGCATCATAGAGAGGAAAATGATCATCCAGTTATTGTGATAGTTCGCTCTCTTGGTATTTTTCAGTTAGACTTCACCATGGGTAATGTTTTCAAGGATATTTTAGAGTTAAAAGTACTATCTTGGATAAATGTTTTGAAGTTTGGTTTTTTCCGAATTTCAATTAAATATTTCAGTGTGAGGTAGTAGGAAAAAGATATTACCATTAATAGAGAATGCATTTTCTCACAAGTAAAAAAATCTAAGTATTTTAAATAAGATCAAATTGTGACCCTGAAGAATAGGAAATCACAATAAATAGAGTTTAAATTAACAAAGAGCAAAATAAACCCCAAAAGCAATCAATAAAGCAATTGAAGATATTTAGCTTCGAGAAGAAAGAAAACATGGCAGTTTTAATTTGTCATTTGGCAGTGTCGAAGAAGCAAAATATGATAATTACTTCATGCTTCTTTAGAAAACAATAATAAAATCAATGTATAAACTTTAAAAAGAAAAGCAGTCTAATCTCAATATATTGATTAAATTTCTCACAACTGCAGCTGCATGGCAATTGAACAAAACCCTTACAGTCAGTCTATCAAGCTTCCTGTTATTATCTTCTGTCAGGATATTACAGATAGTATTGCTACATGGAATTAGTAAACTCAGCTGGGCACAATGGCAGATGCCTATAATCCCAGCACTCTGGAGACCGGGTCCGGAGGATTGCCATGAGTTCGAGGCCTGCCTGGGCTACATATCAAGGCCTTGTCTCAATCTTCACACAGGTGAATATAATAAACTTTAAGATCCCCTCTTCTTATAAATAGACTTTTAAACTTCGATCCTTCTTTCTTCTTTGTGAGGTGACAATTCAATTGTACATTTTCTACTCTAAATATATATCTTTTTGCTCATTTTGTTTTTTCCAAAAGATTCCTCTGCATATAATGGTGTCAAATAAAGGCCGGTTGTTCTCTATAGTATGATTATAATCAATTGTTTAGACATAGTGTCTTCCTATTCAATCTTGTGGGATAAAAGGTGAAGGATCAGTATATTTTCTAATTCTGAAGACACTTATAAACTTTTAATCCTCACCAATTTCCTTCATTTTATCTTCTATTTTATTTGACGTCCCTCTTATTCTTATACACTGTATTACCAACCTGTTAATAACTTCAGTACTTCATCCTCAAAAATAATATTCATATCTCCTATAGCCAATGTTCTTGAAAATTCAAAACTCCATATGAATGGCCTACTTTTTTTTTTTTTTTTTTTTTTTTTTTGCAGTGACCTGTAGTTGTAATCAACTGACTCCAGAGATGGCCTGGCTTAGTAGAATTATTCACTCATACTATAGCACCTTGCTCAGCTAAAGCCCAGGAGAACATTCTTAAATACTGAGTATTATTTCTAAAAATCTCACAACACAATCAAAATCCTCCTGAAGTACATATATAGTGTTTTAAAAACACCTCATTTGGGGCCATCAGTTCTATATGCTTTTATCATTCATGGTCATAAGCTCTGTAATATTAGTGGAGAAACTAGAAAAAGTAAATCAAATTCACAGTTTTCTTTCTTATTTCACCTGCTTCCCTCTCTTTCATCTAATTTGTGTTTTGCTGTTATTACTTCGCATGTCACAGGAGTTTGCCATCTTTACTCTATTTTCAATTAATGATTGGACACCAGCATTCCTTAAACAATTAAAGCTTTGTGCATTTCATTTTTAAAATTTTAATAACAAATTTTAAAGATGCACGACTTTTTAAAAATGTAAGTATTTTGTCACAAGTCATATGAATGTAGTGGTTTAGTAATAAAAGATGCAACATCGGAAGGATTGTAAAATACAGGTTTCCAGATCCTCTCTGGCCCTGGCCTCCGGAGAGATGGGTTCCGTGGGCCGAGCGAGGGGTCACAATGGCTTTATTGGTATGTAGACAGTGCGATCATGGAAGGACCCTCTTCACCGAGGACTCCGTCTTGGAGGGTTTTACGATCACTCTCTTAAAATTCATAATTTTTTTTTTAAATGTGAATTTTAAACTAGAGCTAAAGGACAAAGTGGAGAAAATGAACCTGTGCGTGGAGCCAGGGCTGGGCCTACCCTGTCATCCCTGGGTTTGTCCTCGTCCTGGCTGCCCGCACCTCTCCTGGAGCTGTGCCCTTTCTCCCCGCCCAGCCACTGATTCTATGCCCTGTATTCAACTGTAAGGGGCATAAAATATAGAAATAACATATTAGCAGATTAGAGTTCTCACAAATTCTGTTCAAAGATTATTTTATTTTTAATTTTGGTTGTATGCAAAGTACCCTGTCTTTTTGCATCTTTCCATTGCTACATACTTATTTTTTGTATATCTAATGCTAGTAAAACACCATCATCATTACAGATGTTTAATGAATTTATGGTGAGGAAAATCACTCCCACTGATAATGTAATGTTTCATATTTCATCAGACTTCCATTTACCAAAGTTTACTGTAAGAAGAAGTCAACACAAATATAATCTACTAGACATTGGTGAAAAAGTAAACTATCATTATCATTTCTGAATAGATAGATGATATTTTTAGTGGATTTCACTAAATGAACAGCCACATGTATAAAGAGAACCTTGAAATTGATTTTATAGTGATGACAAAAATCAATTCTAAAAGATTATTGAACTAATATAAAACTTTAAAAAAACGTAAAAATTCTGGAACTTAAAGCCAGAGAAAATTGAGAGAACTTAGAGTTTGTGTGACAAGCTTCTCACAGGCAATATTAAAGGTGTTCACCATGAAAATGCTGCTGCTACCACTGAGACCTGCACTGTAGAAGATAATATTAAGCTAATCAGTAGAAAATCTGTATTTTAGGGGGAACTGTTTGAAAACAAACATCTGATAGGGAACAATTCTCAAAATTATACAAAGACCTTTTGAAATATCAGACAGAATAAACAACCCAACCTCTTAAAAATTCTATATTTTTTAGATATAAGAATCATTTATTATTTCAATGACTATTATTTCTGAATAGAATTCTTTTTCTGATATTTTCTTATAGGTAAGTCCAACATCTCTCACATTTATAATCTGTGTTAGCCTTTGGTGTAATATCTATAAATTTTTACTAGTATTCATGATGATTTTTTGGATTAATACATAATTACTTATTTTTTATTCTAACTAGTGATAATAATATATTACTTATATGTAATACAAGAATCCTGTGCTATTTCAGATACATGATATATATATGTACATATATATGTTAGTGCTACAAAATAATTATCTCACTCAGAGTTACATTGAATGCTTCAATGGAGTTCTCCTTAATATGAGAAATGAAACCCATGGCAACACATTTAATAAAATATGTCTAAAATATTATTGAAAAATTTGCTTTTATATATATCTCATATTTAAATTTTATTGATACTTTCATTAAACAATAATGCATATTATATTAAAAGTAGTACCAAAACTATATACATCCAATCATGGTCTTTCAGTACAAAATTAAATTTAATCACATTCACTTCACTTACTTTCTGAAAAGGATTTTGTGAATGATGTCATATGAAGTAAATTAATTTTATGTAAGTTTTTTGAAAGGAAAGGAACTTTGAAATTTGAAAGCTGAGAAATGAATAAAGAGTCTAAATTAAGATTAAGCTCTTTGCTCTCCTTCTATTTAGATAGGTTTATGGTATTGTTCACTGTAGGAGTTATTTTTAAATAGACCACTAAAATACATATAGGAAAAAGCACAAGTAATCTGTTTCTATATTTATCTTTTTCTTTTCTTTAAGACCATTTAAATTTTCTCACAATTACCATCCTTGAATAGGTGTTTGTTCTGATCATCTGACAATATGCTTTTAACTGTTTTGTCCATTAAAATTTCTTGAATTATATAGTTAGGCTTTGGATTCCAAAAGCGAGACAATTCACTCACACAATGAGGTGAAGTACGTTCTTGCCAAAGGAACATATTTTTGAAAAGCCTTATTCCTGATTCGGGAGGAAACCTTTCTAAAACATAGTAACTTCAAACTAGAGGCAGCAGTCTAAAGTGTAGTTGTTTCATTTCCCCTAAATTACTTTAGCAACTAAAGTTTAGGCTTTGAGGGATGAAGTCTGTGGAAAAAGCCAGAGATGTGATCATCAACACCTTAGTACTTAGTTAAAACAAAATAATTCTTCATGAATCTCTAGGAAAATCCCCTGTAAATAAATTTTGTTCTTATGCTTATTTTCAATATTACCTTTATTCCGTAAATTAATAATTCTTACAAGCTTTTAGAGGAAATTTTTTTCTCTACAACTGATATTTTCATACTTTGAAAGTACATTTGTAACTCGGAGCCTCTTTTTCACGCTTTTTCCTCCCTCACTGAGCTACTAAATTTGGACAGAATACTACAGCATGCCTGGAACTAGGCTATTGTTTTCCCACTCTCAACCTCTACTGGGATCATATACTTCCGCTGTTCATCGTCTCAGTTTGTAATGGTTATCATGACATGCACGGTACACTTCGCATTCTTACTGCTTTGTATGCTACCCTCCCTGGAGTGAGAAAATATGGTTAAAGTTGTCAAGAAGACAATTTGGAGCCAAAGTCTGAAGAGATAACTTTTGTTTCTGTCAGACATTTAATCTTCAGCGATTTCCCTTGGGGAAATATGTTCAGCATGGTGTGGTCCAAACACTACATAAAGAAACAGGAACAGACACTGCACTCTAACTTGATAAACCCAGTGTTTCTTTAGCCAATACAAGAGACAACTCACTGATACAGAACTGTGTGAAACACAAAAAGAACTGCCTGTATAAGCCACTGAGTTTGGATTTGTTGAGAAGTATTGTAGTAGCAATAAGGAAGTGATACAAAACGAATGTCTCTGAGATGTGCTGATTTAACAGGACAGTGAGCTTCCCAAAGGCAGTACTGCCAGCTTTTCCCACACTTTGAGCCCTCTCTCCCTCTCTCTGTCCCTCACTCTGAACCAGACTGTTTGTTACTGGGTGGGAAAGTGTGCAAATTCTATTTGTCACTCACTGGAATGTGTCTCAGAAATTTCTGTACCCTCTATTCTGTTTTGTTGATCCACATGTATACATTTTATGCCAGTACTATGCAGCTTGTAGTCACTGTGGCTTTGTAGTGTAAGTTGAAGTTAGGAATTGTAATGGTCCCTGCTTTGCTCTTATTACCCAAGGTCATTTTTGCTATTCTGAGTTGTTTGTGTTCCCATATAAATTTTAGGGTATTTTCCCTAGTTCTGTGCTGAATGCTGTTCACAGTTTAAGATTGTGTTACATCTATCAGTTTCAGGCATATTTCCATTTTGATATTGGTTTTGCCTTTCTAGGAGCACGTTACATCTATGTTTTCATTTTCTGATGTGCTCTAAATTCTACTTTTTCAGAGTCCTATAATAGCTATTGTAGAAACCATTCACTTCCTTGGCTAGGGAATTTCCTATGTTTTAACCTCTCTTCATGTGATTGTGAGGACTATTGCTTTCCTAAATTCTTTCTCTTTGAGGTCATTATTGTTATACACGAACACTATTGGCTTTTATGTGTGGATTTTGTATTCACGTTGCTGAAACTGGTTATTACTTCTAAGAGTTTTTGGTTAGATAGAATTCTTTGAGTATACTATGTAAAGTGTCATGTTTTTGCAAATAATGATAATCTGACAGCTTCCTTTCCTATGCATATCCCTCTCATTTTTTGGTCTTGCGTGATTGCTCTATCTAATGTTTCCAGTACTCGTTAGGAAAGAAGTGATAGTAGCCATCCTTTACTAGTTTCTGAGTTTAGAGCAAAAGCTTATAGTTTTTCTCTCAAGTAATAGGATGCTGACTATTGGTTTGTTGAAACAAAAGATAATGAAATGTGAGAGATATGAAAAAGGCTGAGAAATTTCTCTATATATGTTGTTAATATGATTTTATACATATATCATGTCTGTATCCAAAAAGCAGTTTAATTAACCTTCAATTTATAAGTTTCTACTTTCTGATTCAAATACTAAAATGTCTAGTAAGAAAGTATGTTTCACTTAAGATTGAATATGGTATGTATAATTTATAGCAGTATATATTCTAAAATACTGTTATAATTACTCCCTGCTTTATTAAAACAGACATTATAAAAATCAGTAGTTATTTTGCTTGCATACCTATGTGTAATTAACTATTATTTCTAAACCTCACATTTTAACTTATGTCAAAGTACAGTAATTTTAAAACAAGTTTAAAATAAATATATAAATGCAAATATGTGCTTCTTTTAAGAGAAAATTAAACTGATTAACATAAATTTAAAATGAATTAAAAATGACCATTATAGCTAAACAAATGCATGCTAAATATTGCTTAACTAATATTAAATATTATTCAAAATGGCTCAGAACTCCAAAACAATATAAAGTTTATTAAGATGAATTTTTTAATGTAAAATCTGATTCATGTAAAATAACTGTGGGGTTCACAATGAAATAAAATGCTAGCCTTTTTCTCTTCTATTAAATTCCCATGTTTACATCATTTGTGAGGATCACACCCTGGAATCATGACATAGATAACAAAGGTGTATTTTTCATTTTTAAAGTTCTATATAATATATATAATTTCATTTTGAACTTTAAGGATTTATTCAGCTAAAAATACTTTTGTATAAAATCTTGATGAGTTCTGATATCTTCATTTAGAATTTAGCCTTATGACAGAGTAAAATACATCATTAAAAATAGAATGTATCTTCCTGCGCTGTTTACTACTCCAATAAATGTTACATGGGTTGAATAAAACAATGATTTCATGATTTATTATAATAAAAGTGCATCTCATTCTTGTAATATATTTCTTTTTCTCCATGGATTAACATAAAATAATGCTGTAATGAATGTCAGATGATTTTAGAGCTAGGAGCAAATTAAATTAGATGTCTTGAATGATGTTTACAAAGATACTGTTTTGGTTATAAATCTGTTCTAAATATTGTAAAGTCTTTTAAAATAATAAAAGAATTAGGAAGAAACTAGAGAACATAAAATATGTAGCAATTGCAGTAATGTACATAATCTATCAAGTTGACATATCATAAGACTGTTTAATCATACTGTTCTATGGATAGAAGCATCATAATGCAGAGTCACAGATAGTAAAATATCCTAGCATGATATCTGCTGGAAGATAGATACAAAAAAACTCAAATATAATTAGGTGAATGTACTCTGTGAGGTTTATGTAATAAATGTGTACACACACATCCCTCTTATAATAAACAAACAAGCAAAAATGTGTTCTTTTTCCACAATTGTGCTTTGAACAGCTACTCACATACACAGCTTGGAGTAGTAGACGTGTGAGGCTTGGGATGGGCTTAGCCACAACAAGAAACAGGGCGGCTATGTGCAAGGAAGATGCTAACACCACCAAAAACTTATGATTGAAAAAGTACATGAGAAAAAGTATCATATGGACCGACTCATTTATAGCCCAAGAATTAATTTGATGTATATTATTTATTAAAAAATAAATCAGTGACATTTTATACATACAATATAACAATATCTAAGAAATGATGAAGGATACCCAATTTAAGATATCAATACACAATTTTATAAGGCAACCAGTCCAGTAACAATTCATGACAGTAGATCTGAGTCTTATATATATCAACTTTTAAGTCTTTGATTTATTATTTCTGTCTGGTCCATTCTGCATTTATGTGTTTATGATGTTTTAGAACATATATGACCCATGTGTGCTTCCTCTTTTACCTTGGAAAGAGAGAGCATAGGAATGAGAGTCATTTAGTATCATCAAATTCCCTATGGTAGCAAATGGAAAAATGCTTTATGGATTTAAAAATATAAGAATATATATATGAAATTTCTTTCAATACACATGGAATCAGAGGCAGAGAGTAAAACTAATCATTTGTTTCAGACTGGAGTCCTGTATCCTTGACCACACAACTGTACAAACTCCATATGTCAAGCAAATGTATGCTGGCAAAAATGAAAAACATCTGATAGTTTCTATTTTAACTAATTCGTCACAGTAACATTTATTTTGAAGTAGCTGCGGTACACTTCATATCAAGTGCATAAAATTAACTCATTATTTACACTTTAAAATTTAGGAATTGATCAATGTCTGCTACATTTGAAGTCTTGGTATCTAGCCTAAGTTATTTGTCATAGATTGGACAGTGTGTTCCTTTTATCCACATAACTTTACTAGTTTGTTATTTACTTGAAATTTTACTTGTTTTTACCATAATTCTTGTGGTTAAATTTTTCTGTAAATTCTCTATTGGTTCTTGTCTCCTTCACACATGATTTAGAATTAATATTTTCTTGTAAAACTTCCTGTTAGGAAATTTGTAATACTATTGAGTAAATATAGCATTTTATGATTTTCATATCTGTATGCATTTTTAACTTATCATTTTAAATGTAAACATTTTCATTTTATCGCCATCATATTAATAATAGATCATATATAATATGAATCATATGTGACAGATGATATGATAAATATATATGATAAATTATATATATTATAAATCATGTATATTGTGTATCATTTTATTATCTTTTTAAATGTAAATATATTTCTGACTTTTATAATTCTATTTATCATAGTGACAGTGCAAAAATCCACTCTTTGTTATAAGATCAATGCATTTTTTGCATCATAGTTTTAATTTACTATTTCTCAACATATCAGTAATGTAATATTTCTATTAATATTACTGAATACTACTTCATGTTTTCTAATATTTTATTTTTTGGCACAGTAGATTGAACCCAGGGTCTCATACATACTTGACAACAACTTACATTGAGCTAGAATCCTAATCTTTACTTTCTATTTAAGAAAGAACAGTTCTCTACCATTCATTTTTTTCCAATTTTATAATTATTCCTAAAGCTTTTTAGAGTGTCTTCTTTAACCAAATTGTGTTTAAAAGGAAAAAATGTAGGGCGATAAAAATTAATTACTGAATTTTTAAGAGTGTCTTCAGATTTTGGTTGTTGACTAAAAACTTTTATTACAAAGTAAATGAGATATTTCTTTGCCAAGAAAAAAGTCAATCAGATATGCAGAAAATAATTTTAATACATTTTCTTGGGTACTTTAATTTACTTGGGAAATTTAATAGATTGAATAACATAATACAATATAAATGTAATGCTATAAAATATATCATTACCATTCACACAAATTTGTATCTACCTAAATATATGTGTGTGTATATATATATATACATATATGTGTGTGTGCATATATGTACACAAAATTTTGTTCAAGTGCCATTTAAAAAAAAAACACAAAAAGGAATGTATAACTAAACAATATAAATACAAAAGAATAATCCTAGCAGAGGTAAAATATTTGAGAATATTTCTCTGAACATATATTTAAATTTTTAGCAAACATAATAAAATGTTCAACATCGTTAATCATGAGGGAATGCAAATAAATGAAAATGATGAGTTAGATCCTGGTGCTCATTAAGGTGATTACTATGGATCCACAAACACAAGCAAACCAACAAACAACAGTGAAAAAAAAGAGCAAGCATTGGGGAGGATGTGGAGACACTGGAGCACTTGTGTGCTATAGGTAGAAATGAAAACAGTGCAATCACTATGAAAACACTAGTGAACATCCTCTATTATTTGAAAATACAACTATAATATTATCCGGCAATTACTCTTCTAGACTTACCTACAGGATTTCACGGCACTGTCTCAAAGACATGTTTATACACCCCAATAACATAAAGGTGCATATAACCTCAGTATTCTTCAATAGGGAAGTGAACAAATTCTGGTGTGAGGATACAATTTAGCTTTAAAAAGAAAAAAGAAAGAATTGTAACATCTGCTATAATATGGATGAAGCTTGAAGACATTACACTAATAAATCAATCACCAAAGGGCATACCTCT
Source organism: Dinomys branickii (assembly GCA_004027595.1). Lineage (NCBI taxonomy): Eukaryota > Metazoa > Chordata > Mammalia > Rodentia > Dinomyidae > Dinomys > Dinomys branickii. The sequence continues at coordinate 7,704 of PVLD010022103.1, read as the reverse complement.
CACTATTTAATTTACGTAAAAAACAAGTCAAATTCATGAGCTAGGCAGTAGAATTTTTTGGTCAGGATCTTGGTTGACATAAGTATCATCAATGTGTAAGGGGCAGAAAGTTTCAGTTTTGGAAAATGGAAAAAGTCCTGCAGACGTATGGAAGGAGCGATTGTACAGCAGTCTACTCTGAAGCATACTCCTAAAAGCGCTGTTATGTCACTGACGTATGCTCTTAAAAATTTTAAATGGGAATATTTTATAATATGTGTATATTACTTCAATTAAAACCTATAAAAGGAGAATATTTAAGTCATACAAAATTATGACATATTAGCTGCAAATTTAAGATAAGTTATTGATGATTTCTGTATACCAGAAAATTCCTAATTTCTGTTCTGAAGTAGCAAAGTTAATATAAGTAAATCACACACATCCGCTACCTAGGAACTTCAGAAATTTTTATCCTGGAGAAAAGTCAAAAAGTTCTGTTGTTTGGATGTTCTTAAATGAAAATAAATAAAAAGTAAAGTCAAGTATACAATACAATGTTTAACAGAGATAGCTCCATGAATTGTTTGATGAAAATTAACGCAAAACAAAAATGTAAAAACTGAAAAACAAATCTAAACACACTAAAAATAGAACAGTGGGTGGAAAATAACAGAGGTGATAAATAAGCAAGCATTGAGGAGCCATTGTGTTTTGTTCAGCTTCCATGTTGCTTAGCTAAATACCTGATCTACATAAGTTAAAGGAGAGATTTTGATTTTACGGCTCATGGTTTTGGGCATTTCAGACCTTGATTGGCTGGAGGCATAAAGGAAAATCATAGCAAGAGGGGACTGTGGGGCAAAGCACCGCACTTCTTGGTAGCTGGGAAACCAAACATGAGAGAAAAGCACCGGACAGAAAGGTGCAAAGTGACAGCTCTAACTCCTCAGGTCACACCTGCGAGCCGCACACCGACATACTGAGCACTGTGCTTTATCAATGCTTTGCCCATCATACTGACAGTCAAGCATAAAATTAATAAGGTGAAAATTTCTTTAATTTGATTTATCACAGTAGAAGTATAACCACTATGTATACGTTAAAAATTAACAAGAAAATGCAAATTGAATGATTGCTTCTAAATAATGTATTGTTAACGGAAAACAATAGTATTAATAATACTAGATGTTTTAAAGTGTTGATATTCTTCCACTGCTTCCATGCTTTTGTGAGCACTCTGACTGAACATGTTAATTTTTTAAAAACAACATCAGTGAAAAGGAAAAGTAGAAAGGTAACAAGAAGAGGAAGTTTAAGGGAAAGATAGAACACTCACAGTGATGTTGAGATGATAACAATGCCAACATTTAAAGCTTAAAGAATGCAAAGTAATGTAAAATAAGTGAATATTTCATTCCATTTCAGGAATCGGGTAGACATACAAAAAGTCTGTTTGTGTTAGTTCCCACTATGTTTTTAAAAACTGTGAAAAACTATAATTGGAAAATCTTACTGAAAATGAATTGAAGATTTCAAATTATTTTCAGCAGCCATGTAATTTATATAGATCCTTGCCAGTACATGATTGAGAAAATTAGATATTACTTATTTCTTCATGTGTTAGATTTTTAATTAAAAAGAACTGGATTCATAAAATACATTCAACTCTTTATAGAACTAAGAGTGAAGCAATGCTTTAAGTAATATTAAATTTAAAATATATGAATTGGAAAAGGATAAACACTACCAAACAACAGAAGCATATAGAAAGACAAGTAGATCTTCACATTATATATGATTTTTTTCAATTTTTTTAGTTTGTGTTTGTAGTACATAATGATTACCCTCTCCCTAACTCTAAATTTTAGGTTATGAAACATTGTAAAATTAATTGAAAGGATACTTTGGCAAGATTTTAGTAATTTTCCTTATTTTCTGAAGTAATACACATTAATCATAGAAAATCTAAAACATGCAGATAAAAAAAGACAGCTACTTAGCAATTTTTATTAAACTAAGAAACAATCTGGCAGAAAAATAGGGTTTCATGCAGATGGCAACACAACATGGGAAATGAATATATCTCATAAATGTCAGTATCACAATAATTAGAAGTAAACTTTGAATATGAAAAAAGCAGTTGAGATTAAAGGAATTACTTCAGTTTTTGCTCCATTATGAGTACCTGAAAAAAATAAATCTGGGTCTATTACCAGAGTAATGTTTCCTTGGAAACCAAGCAATTAAGAAGAGTTCTGGATGGTACTGCTAACTTCCTGTGAAATCTTTAACCTGTGGAATTGTATCTGCTAATGGCTCTTCTGAGAAGGACATTGTATACTTTAAAAATCTGTAAGAAACTTAGATTTTGGCTTTTGTGTATCAAAATAATAAAAATATAATTTGACTTTCATTTTCAGCACTTGGATGATACGGCCAATTTTGGTTTGAAATAGAGAAACCCTGTGCTCATGGGGAACTATAGGATAAAATGATAAGAAGCAGGTGCTGAGAATGGTATACCACATGTTTAGTTTCCTTTTAGAAATTAAATATAGTATTATATTAAAATCTGCAATATGGACATGGAATTTCCAACTGGCAACTGAGAAATCTGTTGATTTCATATCAGGATCAGTCTTAGCCCCTTTACCAGATGTGGGAACAAAGCCTCTGACATTCACAATTTAAATGAGGAGAGATTTACACTGACTCATGATTTTTGGATGATTTAATCCGTATTAGTCTAGCTCAAGGGCAGAAATTACATGGTCAAAGAGACTAACAGGCCAGGCTACCTAATCCCACGATAGCGCAGAAGTGGAGAGGAAAGGGAGTACCCAGGGGCAAGAATACATCTTTCCAGATCACACTTACATTGACCCACCTCTCAATTGGTCTCATCTTCTACCAGTAAATTCAGCTACTGCACTCATCCCTGAGTATAGAACTTGCAGAATCCAAGCATCTTTCAAGCACAAAAGACTTTTGAGGGACATTTAAGATTAAAAGTATAATTTTCTCTACCAGGTCCCCCAGAAGGCTTATGTCTGTCTCATTATGCAATAAAAAATAGTTACTCTTTCTTTAAGAGTTTTCAAAATCCTAATAGTTTTAAGATTGCTAAAATTTTTAATTCAAAATACTCTGAGACTTCAGGCTGTCAGTGTCAGCCAGTGTGAAAAATTAAAAAGAAAGTTAAATACTTTTAACATATAATGATACAGGGTAAACATATTTTATCCTAAAATATGAGAAATAATGAGACAGAAAACACTGGAGCAAAATGAGATTGAAACGCAGCAGGACAAACATCAACTAACACAGCTCTGCCTGTGGCAAATGGAGAAGGATTTGCTGAGCTACAAGCTATAATGATCTTGAGCAGCCCTGCCTTTATGCATTGGCAGTTGGAGCCCACAGGTAGTTTTCTCTCTTAGGATGGTTCTGCTCACTGTTTGTAGGTTTTTTCAGGTGTAATTCACTGAGGTCTTTCACATACTTTCCACGTCACTGTTACAGCCTTACTGACACCTTGTCAGAGATTCTTCCAACCTGGCGCAAGCCTCTTTTTGAAATCTGGGTAAACACTCACTGAATCCAGAATGTTGAATTGCTCATGCCAATAAAACCAGCATGCCATGGATGATGCCTTGGTCCTCTGCCCTGGTAAGGCTATAGCCATGCCCCCTTGGATCACAGATGGAGAGAACACTGAGTGCCTTAAAAACTGAAAATGGTGAAACTAGTCTCAGAGTTCTAATTCTCTAGGCAGCCCTTCCTAAGCCAGAGTCCTATAAGCTCTCTTCTCTTCTCAAATGAAAGCATTGCAGTCCTGTACCCCTGAACTTGTAAAGATTGAAAACTTGGTGATTCTTGAGATGCCTTTGAATCATCTTTTCTACTTTGTAATAGAAACTTCTGAATGTTATGAAGAAGAGAAATAGTTCATGGTATGGCAAATAGCAGACCACAGCAGGAAGCCATAAGGCAGCAGAAGTGACAGTAGGAGAAGCTGGCATTCTATTCTATCCAGACTGTAAGCCTATTGATTGGTGCCAACTACACACAAGGTGGGATGCCCTTAATCCCAGCATCACACACCCTATATCAAGGTATCTCCTGAAACTCCTACCTATTAGCTCATGAAACAAGAGGGATATCTAGACACAAACCATACCATAAAAATAAATGCTATTTAAAAATAGTCTTGAAAAGTAATACAAAAGATATAAGCAAAAGTAAACAAAATAGAATAATAACAATAAAGACATAGAAACTACTCTTACAATATCTATAGTGTGTCTCTCCAGAACAAAGGATATCAACTTTCAATAAAGGGAAAATAGTGAGAGGAAGAGGGAAAACATACTATGGACTAGACACTCATATAGGGAGTCATATAACATTATTGATTTCAAACAACAAACATCAGCATCTGAGGGTTAAAATAATGGTAAAATATTCTGGCATACATCCGCATACTCTGGGAGGCTGAGGCAAGGGGAACACAAGAACAGGTTCAGAAAAGACCGCTTAATGACTTAGGGAGAGCCTGTCTCAAAATGAAAGGTGAGAAGTGGCTGTTAGAGCTCAGTGTAAGGTGCATAAAGGATAATCAAATCAAGGAAAGTGTGCAAGACAAAATGCAAAGTTCTTGTTAGTGGTCCTCTTAAATTGACACTTATATCTGAAAAGAATCAGATAAATTTCTCAGGGCCAGGAAAGAAAATTCAAAGATAGCAGAACAAAAAACAACACACACATACACACACACACACAAACCCATGTACACTCATGCACAACACCTTTCAAAAAAAACAGGATAGAAGGTAGAAAAAAGATAGAAAAATCTCATAATTGGCATTTTTTATTAAATTTACTGAATATATATATAATATATTATATATATATATATATATATATATATATATATATATATAGTGATCCTATTCATTGTAGCAAATTTGTACCTATATATGATACACCTTAGTTTCCCTTGTTTTTCCCATTCACTCCCCTCCCTTCAACTCCTCTTCCCCTCCTTATTTACAAAGATTGGTGTCCATTTTATCCTCTTTCTCATTTTTTTCTCTCTCCTACCCCCCCCATTCCATTGCATTTTCCTTTTGAACAATTTCATGGGGTCTGTTATACATTTTCGTTCTTATTTATGCTTAAAGAGTCTTACACCAGAGAGACAGTGTGATATGTATCCAAAGAGCATCTGATTTATTTCACTTCAGAGCAGGCACTCAATGTCCATCCATTTTGCTAGAGAACTTGAGACATTTATAGCTACCTTCTTTACTGCTGAATAGTCCTTCATTTTGTTTCAAAAACACATCTTATTTATTCACTCATCAATTGGTGGACATTTGGGTTCTTTCCAAGCTGCTATGAAAATGGCTGTGAATATATCATCGTGGTATGACATTTTTAATTCTCTTAGGAAGGTATCCAGAAGAGGACTAGCTGCAGCAAATAGGACTTCTTATTCTAGCTTTTTGAGGAATCTCTACACTGAATTCAACAGTGAGTGCACCAGTCTACTCTCCCACCATCAATCAAGAATTAATTTTTCCCCATAGCCCCATCAGCATTATTGGTTATTAGTTGATTTCTTGATAGTAGCCATTATTTCTGGAGTGAGATTAAATTCAGCATTGTTTTCATTTGTGTATCTTGAAAGACCAGTGATGCTGAACATATTTTCATACTTATTTGGAATTTGTATTTCTTTCCCTGAGAAGTGGTTATTCATTTCAGATGTTGCCCATTTTTCACTGGGTCTTTAAATTTATGGGAACTCATTTTTTCAGTCTTTATATGTTCTAGATATAAGTCCTTTGTCTGAGGTACAACTGGCTGAGACTTGTTTCCCACCATGTAGTCTGTATTTTTGTTGGTGAATTCTGTTGCTGAGCAAAAGCTTTTTAATAGGGTGAGATCCACGCTGTTGATTGTCTTTAGTGCTCCCTGTGCTGTCAGTGTTTTCTTCATGAAGTCTTTGCCAACACGTATATCTTCAAAACTTCTCCCTATTCTCTCTTCCAGAAGATTCAGTGTTTATGTTTTACTACTTAGATATTTTATCCATTTTGATTTTAATTTAGTGCATGGTGAGAGACATGGCTGTAGTTTGGGTCTTCAGCATGTGTAAAGGCAGTTTTTCCAGCACCATTCATGGAAGAAACTATCTTTCTCCCAGTGAACATGTTTGGCCCCTTTGTCAAAGATAAGGTGGCTCAATGTCTGGACTTGTTTCCACATCACCTAATCTGTTCCATTGATCCTTGTAGTCTGTTGTTTTTTGTTTTTGTTTTGTTTTGCCAGTACCTGTTGTAGCCTGCTCCCTTTAATGTTGTCATTTGCTCCCATTGCTACAAGACAAACAAATGTTGTCGCTTACTCCCGTTGCTATAAGACAAACATGTTGTAACTTGCTGTAACTTGCCCCCTCCCCGGGCTAAAAGTTTACTTAAGCTGCATGTCTAAACTTGCGCCATTTTCTGTTCTATATGCATCTCCAAGCACCCTACCCTTCCCCTCTCCTAAGCCCTCGCTAAGCATAAAAACCCGACCATCCGCCCACCTGGTGCTCTCCTTGCCTGCGTTGCAACGGAGACGCCGCCAGGTACCAGCTTAAATAAAGCACTTTTTGAGAAATCTCGATTTTGTTCCGGGTTACTTTTTGGGGGTCCCACATTTTGGGGGCTCGTCCGGGATCCCTACTGGCCTCTCTCCGCTTCCCCAGTAAGTTTGCACCCCACTTTTTCATTTCCTTTTGATCGGCCGATTTGGTGCTTCCTAGTAGCCGACCTTGTAGGTCAAGCTGCAGCAGACCGAGACGCCCTCCGTTTAGTTTCGGTTTAAGGGAATGTTTGGCATTGCCTTTTGATTGTTCCCTTTTTGTTTAGGGAATGTTTGGTCTTGCCTTTTGATTGTTTTCTGTAACTCTGAATTTCTTCTTCCTCCTCGCTTTTCCTGCTCTCCCGGTTTTGTTTTGTTTTTTTTTGCCTCCACAGCCATTTTCTAGGTCTCAAAAAACGACATCAGGGCGCCATCTACTGTCTGAATTTGTTAATTGTTAATTGTTAACTGTCAATATTTGTTGTCTTTGTCTTTGAGAGAATGGGTCAGTCAGCGTCCCCGTCTCTAAGTCCTTTGTCTCTGGTTCTTAACCATTTCTCGGAATTTCGCAGGAGGTCACGAACCTTTGGGGAACCGGTGTTCCCCGGAAGACTCCGCACCTTTTGTGAGTTCGAATGGCCTGCTGTAACCTCTGGGTCATGGCCCCTGGAGGGTTCTTTTTGTTTGTCTCTGGCACAGGAGGTCCGCCGTGCAGTTTTCGGTCCACCCTCCCACCCGGACCAGTTTGTCTACATTCAGGTTTGGGTTGATCTCATCCAGGACCCCCATCATGGGTTAAAAAATCTCCCCAGGTTCTAAAGCAGGAACCTCCCCAACTTCCTCTCCTAGCTCCTCTCAAGGACAGCAAGCAGAAAAAAGAGGCCACTCCTCCTTCTGGTAATGTTCTGCCCCCTTCGGCTCTGGAGGAACCTCTAGATTCTCCCGTGCCACCTCCACTGTACCAGCCACTCCCTCGTATGCCCTCTCCCGGCGCTCCCTGTCAGAATCCCCCTCCCCCGAGCCCCCGACGAACCCACTGCCGCCATCGTTCGGGTTCTCCAGACTCCACCAGTCAAGGTGGAGACATGA
>PVLD010022102.1:0-29993 GCA_004027595.1 Dinomys branickii | reverse complement strand
CTAAATTTGCATGTCTGTATATGGGTCCATACATCTACAATTCGAAGATATCAATGGATAAAGCAACAACTACTGTTGAGACCATATCACCTTGTCTATAGATTAGTTGTGACTGTACTATTTTCTATGATAATTGGTGTCTGTTTGTCAATATGTTTTTGTACTTTTATGTTTCTAAAATTAAAAAAAAAAAAAAACTTGAGAGCAAATATCTCCTAATCTAGAATTTGTACTCAAATAAACTTCTCTTTCAAGAGTAAACATAAAGCCCGGAGATATAGCTCAGTGGCATAAGCACCTGCCTGGCAATAGTAATGTCCTGAGTATGATTCCTGGTACAAACAAAATAAAAAATAAAAAAAGAGTAAATGTAGAACTATTCCAAAGGTAAAAACAGATACATTTTGCCAATAATCAGTCTTTACCAAAGGATTTATTTCAAGTAGAAGGGGAAAAAAATCCCAGAAAGAAGTTCTTAAGGGAGGGTGCTGTGTGAAGAAAGTTTAATTTGTTGCTACATCTAAACAAATGCTATATAAACGCAATACTGGTGCCTGTGGCCTAAAAAGAGAATAGAATCAAAATACATAGAAATTGGGGCTGGGGGTATAGCTCAGTGGCATAAGCGCTTGCCTGGCAAGTGCAAGGTCCTGAGTTCGATCCCCGGTACCGGAAAAAAAAAAAAAGCTAAAAAAAAAAAACTAAAAAAAATACATACAAATAGTGTATTTTGGAAACAACACAATTAGAGTCAACACTAATGTTAGGCTTTATAATTAATGCCTACTAAAATTTTGGGGTTAACTACTGAGAGACCATAAAAGAACTTGTATAACACCCACAAATGGGAATAATTGAAACAAAAAATATTTAATAGAGGAGAAAAATAAGTTGGGAAAAACAACACAAATAAAATAAGATGGTGAAAAAAATTTTAAGAACATTTCAAATTATAAGTGAAAAGAGTTAAACCTTTTAGTCAAAAGACAAAGGTACCAAATGCAACATGGTATTTGAATTAGATTCTGGAACAGTAAAAGAACGTTAGTGGAAAAACTGGTAAAACCTTAAGTCTGTAGTTCAGTTATTCTGTATTAATGCTGATCTCTCACTGTTGACAAATATATCATTTTTATGTAGTATATTAATGTGAGAGGAATCTGGGTAAAGGGTCTATAGGGATTTTACAATATTTACAATGTTTTTATAAATCTAAAAAAGATTATTACAAATTAAATTTAAATTCACTTTAAAAAATCTAGCTTACTTTCTGTACAAGAGTCATAATTAAAACTAAAAGACTCAAAATAGTTGAAAGTAAGAGAATGGAAAATTATACATCAAGGAAGCAAATTCCAGTAAATAGTTGTTGCTGTTAAAATGTATCAGGTCTCACAGAATTCAAAGCAGAAGGCACTACTAGAAATCAAGGGGAGCACAGCATATGACATAGAAATCAATTTTCAAGGCCAGTGAATCAATTTAAAGCCTAGGTATGTAATAACATAGCTTCAAAATATATAAATAAAACAGTGTGGACAAAAAAGGAGGCAATGGGGGCTGGGGATATAGCTCAGTGGAATAAGCGCCTGCCTAGCAAGCGCAGGGTCCTGAGTTCGATCCCCAGTACCGCCAAAAAAAGAAAAAATAAAAAAAAAAAAGGAGGCAATGACCTATCTACCATTACAGTGCGAGATTTCAATACTTCTATGTCCTACGGTGATGAAGAATGAAACCATGAATGGACAAAATAGGGTGCCAGAAGAATTATTTAAAAGATATAAAAGCAGCAAAGTAAAAATTATAAAGTTGAAGATATAAAGGTGAGGAGGTAAAGCTCCCACTAGGTGGGAAGAGTTCGGAGTAGAACACCCATTGGACTGTTTGTCTAGGGGTTTTAAATAGGCTTAGAAGGAAGCTTGGGCCATTACAATATAATCGCTACCCTATAGGACACTACCTACTTTTTAGGGTCCAATCTATACAATACTCACACAATGTCCATATGGGGCCCGTGTGTGCTTGAGCTAATGGCCTGCCTGATCATGCTTGGGGTAGGTCCCGGACAGTTGAAGGACACCCGGTAGATACTTCTGTAATATCCACAGAGGGTTAAGACTTAGCAGACTCCATTTTGGGCTCCCCAATTCTATTTTGGGGATGCTTTCTTTACTGCTTAACAGAATCCAAACTTCTGTCTTATTAATTCTTGGCACAATGTTTGATGGCTCAAAAAGACAACAGTGAAAATAAACATTGACAATTTGGTCAGTTTAATAATAGGCTTGATCTAAAGATCTGCTCATACAGGACATTGTGTTCAACAACTGAAGAATGCATGTGAGTGCTTTAGGAATTTTGAAATACTTAGCGTTGTTTTAGTTACCTATTATAGATTCTTAACTTAATTACATTATGGTTAAAAATAATTAATTCTTTGAAATTTATTGAATTCCATTATAGTTTAGCACAAAGTCAATTTTCATAACAGTCCTGTGTAAACTTGCAAAAGATATATAGGACATTTATACTACATTTTGAGGGGAAATTTATAGTTAAAATCTTTTCTGTTAGAAACAAAGGCTGACTGTTAATGCCAACATGTATTTTAAGAAGTTAGAAGAATAACAGTAGAATAAAGATGTTGGGTTTTCTTTCTTGCCCTTAATGTCAATGATCATATGATGCATGTAATTCTTCAGTAAAATATCATTAGAGAAAAACTGAAAATATAATCTGAAGTTAATGTAACTCTGTCCATAAACGTCTCTCAGAAAGCAATGGTGATCTATTCATTCAGAAAGCTGTGGGCAAAATTAAATCAGTCTACAAGTCGGGGAAAAGATCTCTCCAAAGAAGTGAGATTTAAACAGCTTTCAAGGGGAAATGAGATTAATCTAGACAAAATATCTTTACTATGCAACATTGAAGGAGATAATTCTTAGGTTGAGAGACTTGTTTCCCTGTTTCTGGCTTCAGTGAAGAGGAGACAGAGTTCAGAAAGCTTGTCTTTCAGGGAAATGGGCGAGATGGCCTGCACCAACCTCCCTTCCTCAGTGAGAAACCCCTCTTTGTATTTTACTGCTGTGAATCCATGAGTCAAAAATGTTTGTCTTATTAATCGCGTGTTAGGGAGAAGAGGATGAAACTGAGTTGATCAATCAAGACTCTGTTTCTTAGCAGTTGATTACAATCACCAGATACGTACACCTGATTGAAATTGTTTGTGATTGAAGATTGGATAGCAGCAAACTGCTGGTCTCTTGGAAAGTTAATCAAATACCTGGTGCAGTGAAAAATGCACTGGCCTGGAAAGCAGAAGGCTCTAGTTTTTGCCTCCAGCTTTTGTATAATGAACTATGAGCTTTGTGCTCTGTGCCTCTAGTTTAGTCTTCTGAAACTCAAGGGGTGGTGTTGTGCAATCTTTGACTCATTTGAGCTGGCCATCTCCACTTGTCTTTATAAGAGGGTGAGCCAGACAGTCCTGTGATTTGGGTATTGGGTAGTTGGGCAACCAATGGCAGCTGTGGTAATGATAATAGCAGTAAAACAGCTGAGATTCACTGACTATTATGATGGCTAAACACTCCACATGCCTTGCCTAACATATGCATAACCGCACGAGGTGAAACATATTGTCGTCTTCATTGTACAGTCTCAAATCTGGTGTAAAAGGAAGCGACTTGCCAAGGTCACACAACACACAAAGCACGGAGTCAGGGGTGGGCCAACTGCATAGCTGATCCACACGGAGACTCCTATCATATGAAGAAGTAACCCATGGGGTCGCCAAAGAGGAGGCAGAAAGTGACCATTACCAAGTGACAGAAGATTAAGAGGTAAGATGACAAACGTCATGTCTTTCACAATTTGGAGTAAGACAGCCACCTTGCACATCTCTCAGGGGGATTATCCACACCTATAAAGAGTACAGTGTGGATGGGACATTTACTATTCACTACTGTGGACAAGGCAAAAGAAGAGAGACATTCACCCCCTCCCCAAATCCTTTTACTGCTTTCTCTTGCTACTGGGGTCAGGCTCAGTGTAAATCTACTTGAAGTAGAGGTAAGAGATAGGAGGTGGAAATCAATTGCTTTACATAGAGAAATTCTTGGCATGCTTAATATAGGAGAGAAAATACAATATTCTAAATCTATATCTCATTTATCCTAACAGGCACTTGCATATCAATTCATGAAGACGTATGAACCTAACTGTGTCAGACCCATTGGCGACAAAAATCTCCAACCTGTTCTGTAACACAGAGGACCTAGAAGAAGTATCGGCACTCTTGACTCAATTTGGTTTCTTTCCCCCAAGAAAGTGTTGGTCTGACTTGCAAGGTGAACTCCTAGAATACTACAGACCTTTGTGTCCAAAATACAGAGAGCTTGGTATGGGCATGCATAATTGAAAATAGCACGGAAGTTCTAAGTGAGCGTACAAAGGGCACAGAATTGAAGGACCAGTGATTAATATCAGGAGCCTGTGATGTTGGGTCGATCATACTTTTGTCAAGAAGAATTTTCTGACCTTCTTTGCTAATTAATAGAAAGGGTCTTTAATCTCAAATCTTGAAGGTCTATGAAAACCAGTGGTCTGTACTGAGACAGCTTATCTGAAGTCAGGTTTTGAAGTTGTGTTGAACACGTTATCGAGGTATCAATGTGATACAGTTCAACCTTCTGCTTTATAGTTCTGTTGTAGTAGGCTTAGGCATTTAACTTTGGAACAGGACAATGTATCTTATTTATAAACTTAGACTTTCAGAAGAACCATGCCAATTTAAAAAATCAACTGTGCCATAATTATTCATTCATTCATTTGTGTTTTCATGTGTTTATTCACTCATTGGTAGTTCTGGTAGTAGAATATAGCAATGGAAAATATTTGGTTTAGTGTGACACAGAGGGACACTTAAATCCTGGCCTGCAACTCTAGCTGAATGATCTTAAAGAAATTAAACTCTTAAGCCCAGGTCTCCTTATCAGTAAGTGGAATTGATAGTATCTATTTTATAGAATCATTATGAGGATCAAGTCAGATAGAGATATAGTAAACACTCAATAAATCTAAGCAATTAATAAATCAAATATCTCTATACATTATGTCCCAGAGAAACAGTGAGTAGATATAAAAGCTCAGAAATAAAAGTTATATCTTTTAGTTCTATCAAGGCTTACTTTTTATTAGTTTGGGATTATGCTTACTTCAGAACCCTTATTTAATGACTGAGAAACAGGCTTATTGGATTAATGACTTGTTTCAATCACAGTACTCAACAGATCTACTTATCACATTTACTGAGCACCTGAACCTGGGAAGCTCTATGGGCCCTGAAGATAGAAAGAAGCTCGGTCCCCTGGGAGCTCGTGATCTAATGGCAAGAGGTGAGTCACACACAGCATAAACCCTGTCTGATAGATGGATAGGTGTTGTTGAAAGTCCTTTGCTTTTCCTCCTTCCTTGCTTCCTTTCTTTCTTTCTTGTCTACAACTTTGGTTCTCTATTGCCTCTTCTGTGCATGTGCATCTATACATGTCACTGCCTCTCCACAGATCCTGTTTTCCTCTTGGTCCCTCATCCCTCACCCTTCCCTTCATTAACTCCCACATGTACTTTGAAGTTTAGCGCCGAGGCTCATCCTTCAGCTTCAGGTGGTTATTTTTTTTTTGCATTCTCATTATAGTCTAGGAAATTCTACAGGAAGTTATAGTGACCGAGGCTCATCTGATGGCACAAGTGCCAAGACATTTGGAAGCTAAGGTTCTGCACACAGGCTCTGAGGGGCTTTGAGGTACAGTAGTGCACATCATTGGAAGGAGGCAAAGTTCAATGCCAATCCTAATTCTATTATTAGAACCAGCTTTGTGACCATAACTTGGAACTTCACAAAATGGGCACAAAAGTGGTAACCTCATCAGAATACAGCTGTGATTTTTCAAATGAGAAATACATAAATTACTTGTTAACTTGAGTTTTATATTAAAAAACTTTAAAGAGCTATTGCTTTCTGATCTTGATTTCAGAAGGATGAACTGGAATTATCCAGTAGGCACTAGCCTCAAGTGAACAAAGGAACAGAGCGTCCTGCACATTCCTTGCTACCTAGCTGGCCTTCCTTTATTATACATTATTTTACAAATTAGCTGTGACATCTTTTTTTATTTTAAAGAAAAGAAAAATAAACACTAAAAACAATGGTATAAAATTTCAAAACAAGCTTGTAGGGGAGTAACAATTGCTAGTACACTGCCTATTGTTATCTTCAAATCAGTTGCTCGTATTACAAGACACAAGCATGAAAAAAGGATCAAACGATGTAGGCATAAACCTTTCCTTTCAGTGAGCTGGTAGCAAGTAGTGGTGTAACTATCTTAACTATCTTGTGTGTGTGTGTGTGTATATATATATACACACATATATACATATATATATATATATATATCTACTGATCTGCTTTTCCTTCTCCCTTCCTTCATTTCTCTTTTCCCTCATTCCAGTTCTGTGAAACCTTGTTTCAAATATCTTAGTGATAATTTTTCCATCACATAAGTGTATTGATCATCTTGGGAGTACATTAACTATAGAGGGGAGGATACTGAATTTATTCATGTGCTTTTTAATACATGTATTTTCTAAATGAATAAATCCAGTGAAGTGCGAAAATTTCCCCCTTTTCATTTACATGTCTATAAAGAAGAATACACTGGAGAAGTGCCCATTTTGGGGTGCAGGGGTGAGTTTCCAAAATGAATCATCACGTTGTAGTCCTCTGAGAAGACGGCTGAGCTGGGACTCCTGTGAGCAAACGTGGGGAAACACTGCCCGTTCCCGCTGTTGAACGGTGGGATAACATATTTAGTTGGCATACAACTCTTTTCTTCGTGTCTCTGTGACCCATTCTTTCTGTAAGGTTGCCTAAGGAGAGTGAAATGGAAAATAGTGAAGATTTCCAAATGAAGTTACACTAGTTTTAATAATATTTTCATATTTCATAACACAGATAAATCCTGATACAGAAATAATGTTTTTATATAAAAGTATCACCTATATTATTTGTTTGAGCCATTATACTTGTTAAACCAGGGGCGTTCACTGGGCGAACTTCCCACGGTGATAACAGCTACCACCGTGTCCTATATTTGAAAATTTAGGGCTCTTTAGTGAATCCAACCAATATCATCAGTATCGTCTGTATCATATGGATAATCATAATGTGTTGCCTGGATGGCAACTTTGTGTTTTGAAAAGTACCTTTGTAGACTGAAGAGGTAAATTAATTTGGCTACAAGGCTCTGCTGTCACTAAGGAGAACATGCAGCACTTTGACACATGCATCTAAAGCCGATCCCACATTGTGCACATGTAATTTCTCACATTACATAATGGAAAACAACAAAATCCTTTACAGCACAGAATACCAGTGAGAAATGATGGATACAAAGTGTGGCTGCAGATAACCTTTTTCTGGGAAACTGCCGTGGTTCTCTTACACTAATGAGCCACCTCTTAGGAAGAGATACACAGAATGAAATAGATATAAATTCTTATGATCTGACAAATAGGAAAACATTTTCATAGGGCTTCAAAGAAATATTCTAGAAATTTACTGTAAAATTGAATTTGAGATAAGGTTAATCTATCTCAGATCCCTGCACAGCTACTACGCTTTTGGCTGCAGTACTAAAATAACCTTTTTATACGTTGGTCTTGAAGCACACAGTCCAAAGACTGTATAGTCTGGTTTAAGCTCTTATGTATAAAGATGGAGTCGTACAAACACATTGGGATAGCTTTAGAGAGAAAACACATATAAAATTATGCTACCTCTCTTGTCTTTTTCCAGACAAGGTTATATTTCTCAATTTTGCCTGCCCTCACCAAGCTAGACTGCTTGCATGAAGTACTAATGAGATCCTGAAAGAAACAAACAGTGCAATTTCATATGCAGGGCTGAAAATTGGTGAATTGTAAATTCTATCCTTATCATATTGAACAATGACCTTGGGTAAATTGCTCACTCCATCTTGCATGTCATTTCTGAAACACATTATAGAAACGGAGCCAAGATACCAGATGTGCACACCTTGCCTGCTTCTTCCTCTAGGCTTTCTCCTTGGCTGAGCCCTCACGGAACTCTCACTTCTCAGCAGAATTGCCTGGAGTAGGCACAAGAGCTGGACTGTAGGTGCTATATTTGACACAGAGGACAGACTGAGCTTTGAAGACACAGTCAGGTTTAAATTTGTGTAGTTTACCAGCTGGATAACTGTGGGCACGATACCGAAGTTCTTTGAGTAGTAGTTTCTGACTTATTAAGTGATTGCTCTTACTCTCTAGGGTTGTCATGAAGAAAATGTACCTGAAATGCCATGATGGGATCACTGAAAAAATGAGCCATTCTTATTGTCTATGAAAGGAACTTAAGAATGTAATTCATCTAGCAAATATTCAGTGGGTGCCTTTCCTGTGTGAGGCATCATGCTAGGCTCTGATTAATGCCTATGTATGGCCTAGGAAAGTAAGTCTCCTGGAAGTACATACTTCTTCCTCTTACCCCATGACACGTACCTTGATGTTAATTTTATGCCTCAGTTTAGGAGGCCATGGTACCCACATACTTGGCCAAACCTTATTCTAGACGATTTTGTAAAGGAATTTTTAGGTGAACTTAACATTTTGATCAGTAGGTTGTAAGTAAAACATAACTCTCCATAATGTGAGTGGGTCTCATCTAATCAGTTGAAGGCATTAATAGGAAAAAAAAATGCTGACCTTGCTTAAGCAAAAAGGAATTCAGCCAGCAGATGGCAGCATCACCTCTTCCCTAAGATACTAACCTATAGCCTATGCTGCAGATTTTGGACCAGCTATTCCTTAAAGTATCTACCTGTTGATCTGTCCACCTGTCTATCTATCATCTACTTAATCACGATTGAGATAGAGACCTCAATATATCTCTATGTGTGCCCCCTAATATTTCTGTTTCTCTGAAGAACCTTGACTATATATATACTTTGATATTTTCTATCCTACTTTCTTAGAATAGTTCAGATTTCTCAATTTTTAGCTTAGGAAAAGTTAACTGATCCACTAAGTTGATTTCATGATAGATTAATAGCTTGTGACTTGCCACGTGGAAAAATGCTCCAAGAAATTATACTTTCTATTTAAATATTGCACTTAACTCCCTTCCTTCAATTTTGTTGCACTTTCTTCTTAGTGCCATAAAATGCAGCTTTGACCCACTACCTTTGGGTCAATCATTCCAGAAAAGGATTTTTGTGGTAACATGCAACCTTGCCTTTATCATACATTTTTCCAATTTTAATAACAAAGAAAAATATTAATTCACTCCTTCTTAAACATGGATTCATAAAGTTAAAAATAAATCATCTCATTTTTATCAGCTGGACATACTGAATCCATAACGATTATTTCCAATAAAACAAAAAACCTCATTACTTCTAAAAATGAAACTTCAAAAATTTATATCAGAATATACATTTGAAAAGTAAAATGAATAGTCCTCGCAGCCAAAGCTGGAATAATTTTAGCAAAAAAGCACATAGAGTAAAGTATATTGGACTATGATTTAAGTCATTGAATAGAATCCTCATGAGTCTATATTGCTATAAATAAATTATGGAATAAGTACAGATAGAAGAGATGATTTCCTCCCCAAAGAATTTCACCTAAGTTATGTGGGTATGCCCACCTTCTGACCCTTCAGTCTAGCCCCCATTGGACTACAGTTAGTAACTTACCTCCAAAGAACAGAGTACAGGGGCCAGGAACTGGTAACTTTAAGAAGAGACCTGGCAAATGCTGCCTCATTAAGGTGATCAAAGTTAGTATCATCAGTGATACGTTACCCTGAAAGCATGTATTCTTCACAGAGTGTAAGAATGCCACTTTGCTCCTGTGGATTTCCTGCCTAGCAACCATGAGACCAATGCCCCCAGGAGAAAGATGTTAAATAAACCCAAAGTGAGTGTTGGTTTGCAAAAATATGACCAGTGATCCTTAAAATTGTCAGGCAATCAATGATAAGAACCTGTCTCTGAAAAACTGTCACACACCAGAGGGGGCAAGGTAGATATAGTGACTACCTAACATGGTACCCTCGGGGGATCAGGAAAAGACACAGGGAAAACGCTACTGAAATATGAGTTAACAGTTGAGTCCAGTTAATGCCACAGCTGGTTTCCCAGTTGTGACACATCTGTCATGGTGGTCTAGAACGCAGAGGACATTGGGTAGGGTTAGGGAGAAATTCTCTGTATTAACTTTGTGGCTATTTTGTAAATAGAAAACTATTCTAAAAGAAAAATCTTTCCTTAAAAGAAATACTGTTACAGAAAAATGTACTAAATGTAAATAGAAGAATGTACTTTGAAATTGTCAGAAAGTAATGGCCGACTATTTCGGAATTGTTCTTTTTCTCTTTGTGCTCCTAGGGAGCAATTCTTTCAGATCTAATTGCTCTTAAACATTTATGGAGAATGTATTTGCAGACTCTCGCATCTAATGTTTTATACAATAGCAACATTTTGTGGGTAAGGTTGCTTGCTCCACTAATGTCAGAATTTTAACAAAATTAATTAAACAAGTCACTTTATTAGTGATATTTTTCAGTATCTTCTTTGAGAGAAAAGGAAAATCTGACAAGAAAACATGATATGTCATTGCAAAAAGTACCTCGGATTTTTGATTCAAAATGGCAGGCGGTTTTTTTCTTTTTTTACTTTGCTTGTAGAACATTATTGTTTTTTATTTTAAAGAGAATAAAAAACAATAACAAAATGCCGAGAACATAGACAAAAACAAAACAAAGCAAAAAGAATAAAATGATACAGGGTTTCAAAAGAAAATGATAAGAATTAACAGTGGTTGTTATATTACATATTGCTATCTTCAGTGAAGTTGCTCAGATGACCAGATGTAAGAATGCAAGATTGATCAAACCATTAAAGAGGATAAAAAAAAAAAAAACCAATAGCAGATGTTAATTTTCATCTTAGTTTACATTTCATTTGAATATTGGTCATCCACTGTAAATTTGTGTGCAATTCCTGATGTGTGTTTTTTTTACAGGTGAAACAGAACAGTTAGCTGTGGGGTAAGAGATTGACACTTCCCTATAAGCCCTAGCAATTCTATTTAATGGCATTCTAAGAGTCAGCGAGAAAGTGAGGCAGGGGTCACCAAGGTTTATGTCTTTAATTTGGCCATATTCAAGCTTAACATCTCTTTTTTTCCTGGAGTCGTTGAATGTAGACACTTCTTACAGTAGAAGAATATTTTAAGTTATAGGTATGATTAGGTTTTTCCTCCAAAGTTGCTAACAGATTGGCTTAGTCCAAGTATGCTGCTTGCTGAAGTGAAATCTCCAAACACTGGGGGCTAAATATGATGGCTTGTTTCTCACTCAGTTCAAGCCAGTGCAAGTCCTTGAGGGCAGAGGCTGCACTCCGTGTGGTCATTTAGGGTGACACTTCTTCCACTGAGGAGTCCTCCACGCACTACTCTAGCAGACTAAAACAGTTCTATCCTGGTACATGTGACCAGGAGAAAAGGGAACAGGGTTTTCCTTGCAATTGCAAAACAGATAAAAGGTTCTTATGGCACGCTTTACCAGCCATGTGTTTGGATTAGGATACAGAGCCTTCTCTGAATGAGGGCACACCAGGTAATATGGAGTTCTAAAGACATGGGTCTGATATAAGGATACAGAGCCTTCTCTGAATGAGGGCACACCAGGTAATATGGAGTTCCAAAGGCATGGGTCTGACATAAAAGTGTTGGGTGGCTTGGCCAGCTGAAATCCTCCCCTTCATACAAAGTGGGAATAGCCGAAATGATTTTTCTAACTAATTGTAGATCTTGAACACTACTTTTGTCTCCGGTGAAAGATTACTTGTAATAGCTTTTGTAGTGTTAACTAGATGTGAGATAGGATGTGAAGGATGTGAAACAGGTTCTTCTAGCATATGGATTGGGATTCTTCTATGCTAACTAAGCATGGCTCAGCTGTGGACTTCTGGTTAGGTTATTTCAGATATTAAACAGTCATTCTTAGGTGAGGATGAAGACTGATGTGAGCACACATATCGTATGTATCATATAATTTACGGGGGACATCTAAAAGTATATTCGAAATAATGTAACATACAATTATTTTTACTGTGTATTGAATAGTTTTATTTTTGACACTTTGACATTTATATTTGACCCTTATATTGACCCTTATATTTGATAGCTACTCTTTTGATTTCTATGACCTATCAGTACCTGGCAAGTGAGAACCTTTAACACTTGACAAGGTTATATATATATTCCCTCTATGGCTTATTTTAAGATCCTAAATTGACATTATGGAAAGTGGAATTGGGAAGAGATGT
Source organism: Dinomys branickii (assembly GCA_004027595.1). Lineage (NCBI taxonomy): Eukaryota > Metazoa > Chordata > Mammalia > Rodentia > Dinomyidae > Dinomys > Dinomys branickii. Next base: position 17,583 of record PVLD010022102.1, on the reverse strand, counting down.
GCACATTCTACTATCTCAAGCCAGTTTGAGCTGGTTCAGCACACCATCAAATAGCGCTTCCCTTCTGCAGGTGGGCATGGGGGAAGAGAGATTTGAGTTACAACTTCGACACTCCGTATTTTGCTCACTATAAAGCGCTGTAGCCATCACCTATGAAGGCAGCGAGCTCCGTGTAAGTCTGAACTTACCATTTATGTCACATCTGTATGGCTCATGCCTTACTCTGCACAGCTGTCTGTGTTAGCCCTGCTGTGCAAAAATGCTTCTGGATAAAATATTAAAAGAACAACAAAAAAGAAAAATTCTGTTCTTATGAAGTAGTAACACCTAAAATGAAGAGTTCTGAAATCCAAATGTAGGTGCCGTTTGTTTCAAAGTTTGACGGCAGTTTAACTTATATAGCTGCTAGAATGACCAGTAAAATAGTCTGAAAATTATATCACTGTATATAAAAGTTCAATAAAAATAAATATATATGGATCACACCCTAAATCCAAGTCACTTGCTTACAAAAATAGACTTTGTGTTTGAGATATACAAATTATGTTCAGGCATTAGTAGCAAACAGCCAGAGGAAAATGTATCATAAAGCCTGTATAAAACTTTGTAACTCACCTTTGTTTTTTGTCTTTTTGAGACAGGGTCTCACTATGCAGTTCAGGCACCTCACTTTGTAGTCCACGCTGCTCTTGAACTTGCAATGATTGTCCTGCCTCAGCCTCCCAAGTGCTTGGATTACAGGCATGCACCATCACTCCCAGTTTATAACTCACTTTGGATTTGGGGTAGTAACCTGTTTATAGATTACCTTCCTAACCAGAATTTGTAGACTTCAGGATGAACTGAAAATTTATATGCTAACTGGGAAAGAATTAAATGCCATATACTTCAAAGAATGTGAAAACAAAAAAAGACGGAAAGCTTAGGTTGTAGAAAATGAATACTGTATTGTTCCTTTTGCTTAAAAAAATTAGCTAAGGAAGTGATTATATACTTTATAGCAAGAAGCGTCTCACAACACTCTAGGAAAATCCTTTTTAGTCAAATCATTATAGGATAAGAGGAACAACCTCCCGGGATAAATGTATTCATTACGTATCCAAACCACATACTAGTAAAAAAAAGACAGAAAAGAAAAGAAAAACAAAAGATTGCAGTTGATTGGCCCATGCTTGACGGTTGAGAAAATAATTCCTAAATGATTCCTTCCCAGTCGCTTCCTCTCCAGTATTCTCTTACTTTACGACACTTCCGTACCAATAAAGTATATTAAGAGTTACAAATCATTACCATAGTCCAATGCTTATGTAACCAAATCTCTTAATATTACTTTTTATGAGATATTTGTATTTATCCACTCTTAAAAAGTCTAGCACATACCATGAAAACAAGTAATGTTCATCTACATTAATTTTTGTGTGTTTTAAAAAGATCTTTTTTTTTTTTTTTTTTTTTTAAACTTGTGCCACTATGTTTTGGCTTTTTTTTTTTTTTTGTCGGTACTGGGGATCGAACTCAGGACCCTGCGCTTGCTAGGCATAAAAAGATCTTTAATTAATTTGGATTTAGTGCTGACAGTTGTGATAATTTTATATGTCAACTTGGCTTGGCCACAGGTACTTAACTATTTGGTCAAAGATCATACTCACTGGGTCTGTGTGGTGCTTGGATGAGATTAATAACTGAGTCTGGAAACAGATTGCCCTCTCTAATGTGCACGGCCCTCATCCAATCAGATACAGGCTTCGACAGAGAAAAGGCTAGATCCCTTCTAAGTAAGGAGGAATTTCCGCCAGTCTGACTACTGTTGAGTTGGGACATTTCTCTGCCTTTGGGCTTCACATGAAACATCTTTTTCTTGGTTTCAGGTTCATTGACCTTCACACTGAAATTACACCATGGACTCTTCTCAGTCTCCAACTTGCTATCTGTAGATTCTGGGATTTGTTAGCTTCTGAAATTGAGCCAATTACTTACAACCAGTCTCTCTTGCCCCCTCCCCCTCTTCCCTATATATCTATGTCTCTGTGTATGCATGTATGTATGAATGTATGTATGAATGTAGGTATCATCGTGTCTATTTTAAATTCTCTATTTCTGGACAACCACAATAACTACAATACTTCATAGAGATCTAACAGTGCTTGCCATCTGCATGACTTAATGAATTGTCTCAACATTTTGAAAATCCTCTTTTAATATTGGTTAAACTTTCACATGTACTTTGACCTAATTTCCAGATTCATGTTGTTCCATTAATTTCTGTCTAATCTTTATCAGTAACACATTATTTTAATTATGATCATTTAATAGATGTGTAATATCAAGTGGTACTTACCCAAATCAGTTTGAAATGTGTCCAAATCAGTTTCAAACAAAGTTTGAAAACTATGTCACTACAACAAAGATGAGGTGTGAGATGAGGTTTGACTCATAATAAACTTTCCTACCTGAACTAGGCAAAGACAAACACCCGCCTTTGTGGGCTTTTTTTTTTTTTTTCTTTCCCTGCCTTGCCTTCCTGCTTTGCAACCCTTAATTCTAATGAAGGCTTCCACAGAATTCAAACACAAAACGTGGACATTACAGATGAAGCTATCCTGGTTGGTAGTGGGCCGCCCAGCAGGCCTCCCTCACCCTGTTTTGCAACCCTCCCACTTATTCTTTAGGTATTCCTTTATGTTCCAGAAAGCCCTGTTGAAAAACTACTCTCACAGATTTGTATTTTGCAGGCCCAAGGTGGTGTTTTTATTCTGTGTATTTTCACAAATCATGGCAACAATTTAAATGGCATTGTTAATATCACAATTTACCTAATGCATTTTCAACGTCCTCTTAATTCTTCCCAACCAGTGGAAAGGCAAGATGAAAAGAGATTTATAAAATTGCTGCGTATCATGTTACCTCCTTAGTGGTTTATTTGCTTTCTAAATGATCCTACATTTATAGTCAATCATCATCAACAGATAACACATCAAAAGTGAACTTCAATTTCACATTGCAGAGGAGGTGATTCTGATTTGAATGTTGTTTATCATAGAGAATGTTACTAAATCTAGTTTATGGAAAGATTATACCATTTAATTTACTTTCAGAGAGAGGGATATGCTTTCATGAGGAACTGCATTAGCTGTTAGGAGAATAATATAGCTGTCTCTCTGCGTGGTTTCCAGGAAGCATGAGTTTGCTGCATTGGCAAAACTGAGGCAGAATTTTTTCCCATATAATCAAAAAGAAAGAGCCTTGGACTTCAGTCAGCTCAAGGCCAGATTCTGACAGTAACTAGCTGAGTGACTGTAAGGAGATAGCGGTGTAACCTGTCAGGGCCTCAGGTATGTCATCTGTAAAATGGGTGACATTTGTGAGCCATAAACTTATAAAACTCTATGGTCATGAGAAGTTGCTTTAACTGTACCAGTTGTCCTGATATCACCAGGGGCAGTGAAAATCGCAATCATACAGGCAGTAGGTGGGGAGCAGGGCAGAGAGTTAGTTTCTTTCTGTGCCAACAGCAGAGGCATGTCTGTGTGCATGTGTGCTGGTGAGGGGTGGGGACAGGCAGTGCTCCAGCCTGAAGATCTTCCAGGTGAAACTTCATCACCTTTAGACTAGGTCATAACAGGGTTAAAACTCAACTCAATTTATGGGAATGTCCTTCTACTCAGTTTATTTTTAGAGTGAAAATTATAAACCTGAAACTGGAAATTCCTTGGGGCAGAGGCTGTGTTTTGCTCACTGTTGCACAGTGCTGCCTCGTGCTGAACTTGGGAATTCTGTCTATGCCTCACACTTGTTCTGCACAGCTCTACTTCTGCATTTTATCTTATTAAAATTCAAAAAATTCCATAAGAGCAATGAAGTGAAGAAAGCTTTTGATCTTATGTTTCAACAATTTTTAGCGTTCACATTTTGGCCATTTGAGAATAAAAACTTAAACCTAGCTGGAATGATTATTAGCCATCTTAGTTTTCCTCATTATTTCTTTATATTAAAACAATAACTTTTAATATTATAAGAATTCCATTCTGTTGCTAAAGTGTGGATCAATACTAAGTTTTGATTTTTGGCTATGAAAACTGATGATCATTCTAAGGTCTCCTGTTAAGTATAAAATTTTGTGCATTGAACTCAAAGCCAACTGGAAGATGTCTGCCCCTGAAAGTCTCTCTGGCGCCTTCTCATTGATATTGACTTGCTTCATGTCTCAATTAACAGTCCCAATTTAATGAGTACCAGTGAACACCACTGAAGTTTAATGTTTTGCTCCCGGAGAACATGTGTCTTAGTTCAAAGAATATTGTAGGATGTCCTTTATAGGGAGAAGGTGGTAGATGTGAGCTGGAGGTCAAACTTTTCAGATCTACTTCAGAGTACCATATAGGCCACGACCAATCTTGCCACTCATGAGACATCCAGTTGTAGCTACAGCTCCACAGAGAATTTCAAATCAGTTATAGGTGGTGAGGTGGGAAGACTGAAAATCAGACGTAACAGGTGGGTACTATAGAAACCCCAATAGCAGCCTGAATTATTTTCACTTTTTTACTTTATTTTAGTGTAGGATTCACATGAATAGGGTATTAGTCTTTGCTGAAATTCCTCCTCATTGTTCCTTGGCACCACCATAAAAATTAAAATGTAAACTTTGTGTATATGTGTTCTCACTCTCTCAAAATCAAGTTCCCCAGACTTGGGGAGTAGAGGATGAGGAAGAGGCTGGTGGTAACTGAGTTTCCAAGATGAGATTTGTAGCACTACATTTTTTTTTTATCAGTTAGGAATTCAAGAACAAAAAGAAAACTAGTGGCCATGGTTTGCAGTACTTTCTACTCCCTATGAAAGATCACTGGAGTTTCTAAGTTTAAAGAGCTGCTGGTCAGCTCCTTACCTTATACAGGTGCTGAATCTGCATCCCACAGCAGTTAGGAGACTTGCTCCAAGCCCATGTGCCCTAGCAGATGCTCTGTTCTCCTGCCCTCCTTCCCTGCATCCCACACATCTTTTATATCAAGCTGCTAGCTAGACTAGGTATTCCTCAGTGGCTTAATAGTACACATAGTTATCTGTGTTAACCACCTATCTGCAGGCTCTCTGATTGTAAAAACCACATTTGAAAATTTGTGTTTGTCACAGCATTTGAATTCCAATTTTTCTATGGCCAAGAAAGGATATTTTAGTCACCTTTCTATTACTGGGCCAGAATGGCCAACATGTACACTTTCAGACAGAGAAGGTTTATTTAAGCCCGGCATCTCAGAGGCTTCAGTCCATGGCTGCTTGGCCTCAAGTCAGAATGGGCATGGTGGGGGCATGGTGGTGAGAAGCTGCTTAGTTTCATGGCAGCCTGGAAACAGGGATCAGGGAGGAAAGGGCCACGAGCCAGGTACAGGGCTCAGGGTCATGACTCTAGGAACAGCCAAACACACTCAAGCACACTTTACATCTCCCAGCCGTCTTTCAAGCCAACCACTCAAGTTAACAGTTAAAATGAACACAAAGGACATCTTGCAGTTTTCTAGGATGTCTGTAGAGAGCCTGTAACACTAATGCTGAGAGAACTGCTTTGCAAACTGGCTGAGGCAGTTTTTAGGAAGATGGTCGTATATGCAGAAGGCAGCACCTCATGCAGAGGCAGCTCCGGAAAAGGGTATTTGTATTCTCTGTCCTTATGCTGCTTTTTCTTACTCGGCAGATTTTCCTTCTTGGGAAAACATGCAGGTGATGATTAGGTGAATAAAATTTTATGATGAAATAGACATTTTTCATACAGAGACAAATACCCCTGAATTATTTGTTGAGAAGTGGATGAAATTAACCATCCTGTCTGCTTTACAATTTTGATAGCTCAGATCAAGCAAGGCTCTTCGTTGACATATAATAAAAACCATAGACAAACAGCAGCAGCAGCAGCACAGGAATCACTATGGTGTCAGCAGGAATAGGCTCTGCCAGAAAATAAAAATCCAAGTTTCCCAGGTCATTAATTTAAATTACAACTACAATTTTCCTTTGAAAATCCTTGCCCAAATAAAACTTTAAGCCAGCACTCTTTGCATTGATACACGTTCTCAGTCTCTGTAGCTCTACTCCCAATGGAACGTCACTGAAACAGTAAAATTAAGATTTATCCATGATTTTGCCTTCTGCAATTTCGCTTGCTTGCACTCAGCTGTGGTCCAACAATATTAAATGGAAAATTCCAGAACTAAAAGATGCTTAGTTTTAAAATTCATGATGCTCTGAAGAGCTCCGTTTTCCCGTATACATGCTGCCTGTATATGCTACGCCTCTTAGCCGCCCCAGCTGTCTGAGTGAGTCATGGCATTGCAGGGCTTCTTTTCCACTCTTATCTTACTTAACAGTGGCCCCAAAGCACCCGAGTAGTGATGCTGGCAATTTGGAGAGAAACCACGAAGCGCATCACTTATGTGAAGAGGTGAAGATTCCCAGCTTAAGGAGGCAGGAAAGACACGGCACAGCGAAGCTGCTGAGATCTGGAGGTCAACAAGAAATTGTAAGAGAAAATAACCACATGCATGTAACCTTGATTATGTCATTATAACTGTTCTGTTTTATTATTAGTTATTTTGTGAACCTCTTACTAGACTTAATTCATAAATTAAACTTTATCATAGGTGTGTATATCATCTATCTATCTATCTATCTATCTATGTATCAGTATTACAGGTTTCAGTGCTATCTGTAGCCTTATACACCCATTTGGGGTTTTGGAATTTATCTCCTATGGATGAGGGGAGGGGATCTAAGGTATATAAAGCATAACATTAATATTAATAATAGTTAACACTTACTGACAGCTTAATACATACCAGACATTCTGAACCATTATGGGCTAAGTTATTTAACCCTTTCAGTCTATGTTCTTTTTCTCAAGTTCCAAGACTTGGAAATAGAGGTAAGAAAAGGTAAAACTCACCAGAACTTGTGAAACACAAGACTTTTCCATGGTAAAAGTCAGGGTGTAACTCTAGGCCAGTGTCAGCCGGTAGAGCCATTCATGGTACATAATATTTTATAATGTCCACATTAAACTAGATAGTTTTAATTATAACATTTGTCAACATACCCAAGCTATCAATTCAGTATGAAATGATGTCAAATTATTACTGTTTTATATTCCTTTTCTTACCATAAATCTTTGAAATCTAGTAGGCATTTTATGCACACAGGACATTCCTGTTGGGACATTAATTTTCACATGAAATATTTGACTACATTTTGATTTTTAAATTTGTAAAGGAAAATGTAGTCACAGATGTAGGCAAATGGTTCCAAACATAATTTGAATATGTCTAATTAAAAATTAATCTGTCATACTAGCACTCTCTCTTTGTATACATATTCATGTATATGTATGTATGTACATATATATTTCTTTTACACCTGTTGGGGTCTATTTACCAGAAATTAGCACAAAATAATAATAATTTTTATTCAGCAGTAAGAGGAACGAAGAGGGTAATGTCCACGGCTTTGTGTTTGGGTAGATGGAAAACTGGGATTTGGAGAATGAAACTTTCTAAGGGATTCCTAGTGCAAGAATTCGTTTGTGGAGATGACTCAGACTCTGCAGGTGTTGCGGCTGAGGCCCCGGCCTCCTCAGCTAGTCTCGGCACAGCTTACCCAAGGGCCCCGTGAGGCAGGCCAGGTTCGTGGAGGCCCCTGCGGGCTCCCTGGGCACAGTGCTCTGTATCTCAGACATATGCCAACAGCAAGGCCCATCAGGCTGTGCGCCGGAAGGCTCAGAGAGCGGGGCAAAGAGGCAGAAGAGCAGGCATTTGCATGGCGCCCTGGAGTACAGACATCACCGGCTGCAGGTACAAAGGGAGGAGCTATACTGCAGCAGTGACGGTGACCCTGAAGACGTGAGAACTCAGTGTCGCCCGGCAAGAGAGCAGGAAGACAGCCACCCAGGCCTGCATTTGGCCTGCATTGCCAGGCACCACGCTCGCACTGGGCTTGCACTAACCCGTCATAAATGGCAACATCACAACACATCTAGCTTCATTTGCTGTGATCCTAGCATTGGCAACGCTTCATTTCATAGAACAGAATAGTATTCTCGAGGAGAGAGGAAGTTAATTTTACAGGCAGAGAAGGGCTGAAAAAGCAGAAACAGTACAACACAAATTGGTAATTTTAAGGAACAAACAAGAAAACAGAACACTAGAAACATAACATTTCTTTCTTTCTTTCTTTCTTTCTTTCTTTCTTTCTTTCTTTCTTCCTTCCTTCCTTCCTTCCTTCCTTCCTTCCTTCCTTCCTTCCTTCCCTCCTTCCTTCCTTCCTTCCATGTCTTTCTTCCTCCCTCTTATTTGGTGAGGCAGGGTCTCACTATGCATTGCAGGCTGGCCTTGAACTCACTTATTCAGCCCAGGCTGGTCTGAAACTTACAGCAATCCTCCTGCCTCAGCCTCTGGAGTGCTGGGGTTACAGGGGTATGCCATTACTCCTGGCAGTTACTTTACTTTTTGGGTCAGAATTACAGCAGAAGGAACTTTTTATCATGCTGACTGAAACTGGCCCATTTGGGAAATTTGGCTCTTACTGCTCATTTCTCAGAAAGCCAGACAACTTAGTTTTGCTTTATGATGTCATTGCCATATGAATAAATCCATTTTGATTTTTAGTTTGGTCTCTTCTGGCTCAGAACAGGAGCTTAGACCAAAACAATGGCTGCTGATAATTTTTATTTGACCTGAATAAAATGGTTTTGGTTATAACCTCCCTGAACAACCCTCATGGAGACATACACAGGAAATTAATGGGTTAACTAATTGTAACTATGAGAAAGAAGTACTGTGGTCTCAATTTATCTAAGGGGGTGCCTTAGAGTAAAGAGTGGGCTTGCGTGTGCTCTGGTGGATGTACTATGAGAAAGATGTGATGTGTGATTAATAGGAAGTTTGGTCTATATGAGATTATACAGCTGCTTCTTATTTATCATGGTTCTGTGAGCAACACAAGCACTTTGGAAGGTATTTCTGTCTGATTTCCAAGCCAGGCGAAAGCACATAAAGAGATGCATCATAAGCCTTTGACACCTCCATACTTTTGGTAGTATTCTGGAAACCCCAGGTAACTTCCTGACTTGAATAAAATGCCATAGTGAGTTCATCATACATGGCTGTGGTTTCCTGGGGGTCAGGTGATGCAACCTAGAGCTCAGAGAAGTGAACTTCTCATGTGCAGAATTGTAATCCTTGGAAAACAGGAGAAGAGAGGAGCCTGGGTAGATAAACCTCTTTCTCCCATGAACTTACGTACTTCCTCTCTGTTTATCCTATGTCCCAGGGAAATACGGAGCGCTTGCCATATTGTGTCACGCGATGGTGCTTTGTATCTTGGGTCCTTCACTTCCAGCTTGTGCTCATTCTGACTGCCTTGGGCTTTGATCTCTCAAAGTGTTTATGCCCTTATCTTGCCTTAGGCTCTATATTCTGGAGTATTTGAGTTAAAAATCTGCAATCAGACATTGTCCAAGTAGAGAGGGGATTTGCAGTTTCCTCCTCTGTACTTTCAGGTGTTCCAAATATGATCCCATTTTCTGCACACTCTTGGCAGTGCTTCAGTTTACTGATTTTTAGGTCACAAAGAAGAGTGAGTCAGGCCCATACTGTTTACTGGGGCCCTGCATTTGGTGAATGGGGAAAGAGAAGAAATGTGATTTTTGTGCTCACTGATTTCATTTATGTCTAGAACTGTCTGGCTGCAGTGAAATTAGCAAAAGGCAACCTTGGGGGAAACATCTATGTTTGCTTCAGAAAATATAAAGTATGCTGCATGGAATAACCTCACATACTGTAGTTTAGAACTGACAGGTCCAGCCTGTTCTGGGATGTGGAGAGAAAGGCCCAAAGCCATATTTTAATACTGCTGTAGAAACTTGCTCAGGGTTCTCACACTCAGCCTGTGATTGCCTTGACCACCATGAGTGACCTTATATAAGTTTAGAAAATGGTGAAATCTTCCTCCATCCTAGTTAGGGAATATGTAGAGGTGGGATTAGCTGAAACCCAAGCTAGGTCAGGTACTAAAAAGCCCTGAAGAATAATAACAGAAACATTAACCGAGTGCTTACCATGGGCCAAGTATTCAGTGAACCTTTTTGCATGTTCTGTTTTATTCTTCAGAACAAGTCTCTACTCTTGCCCTGTTGTACAGGTGAGGAAACTAGACAGTGTGAGCTTGGGTAACACTTCTAACGTTTTTCAGCTGGCACAACGGATGTAGCCAGGACTCAAATCCAGGTCTCTGGCTAACGAAGTGTGCATGTATAAATGTCTACGCAGGTGTCTGTGTTTTGGCTCTTGACTCTGAATGTTGAAGTTGTAGCCATATAGTTTTTTAATTCCCAAACTTCTCAAAACATTTTCTCCCCCTTTCCCCACATGACCACTGAATTGCCCATCCAGTGGGACTTGTTTTTTCCCTTCTCTCAGCAGCTTGCGGTCCAGGTGAGCGCTCCTTCTTTGAAATGCCTTCCTAACTTAGAATCTAGGTGAAGTACTCTCCACCTCCCACCCCACCAGCCACTTCCCCTGTAGTCGTACTCAGCTTGGTGCCAAGATGTCCTCTGAGCATGATTGGGGCAACAAAACCTTCAAAGGATGGAGAAAAGATGAAAAGAGAATTTGAAGAACTGAGTTTCTTATTTCCTGTGTTTGCTTATTTTCTCAAATTACATATCAGTGCCAGGCAGGCAGAGGGCTTGCTTTACTTCTCTGCAGCTGAGCCTCTGGCACTGTACTTAGTGTACTATAGTTTCCTAAGAAATATGGTTGAGTGAATATATTGCCCCCTCAAGAATACATACTTAGGCCTTGAATCAAAAGACCAAGGAGTTTCTCCATCAAAAGATCTTTGGAAAATTTTACCTGCTTTTTCCTAGTTTGTTTGCTGGTCTGGAGATGTCAGTGTTGGCCCCTTTTTGTCCTTTTATGGACTACTGCTCCGTTAAAATTTCAGGTGCGGGGCCACATGCTTATTTTAAGCAACACCAGTAATATATATTTGATGTTAGATTAACTTGTTATGGCTCACAGTCACAGTGGCAGGAGATTTTCTACTGAAAACTGCCTGCTGAATATGAATAAGGCGTCTGCACTTTTATTAACTTATAGCAGGGTTATGTTTAACCACAAGAGGAAAGAAACACACCAATTATTCTCTTGTGCAGTTTTAAGTGAATGTGAATAGAAAACAGCTTTGTGGCATGAGTGACTTGAATCCCTGAACCGGTCTCTGCACACAAGACATTTGAAAGAAATCATAACTACGCATTCGTTAGAGGGACTATAAAATGGCAGGGTGTTAAATTTGCAACCAACAGTCTTCGTATCAGTGATGCAGTGTTCATTATCTACTAGTTCATAGCTGGTCTTATTAACTTGGAAACTTTTTGTAGAAAAAGAAATGGATTCCATTTTTAAAACTTGCAGTTATGAATTCTGAAAATGCATGTAGCCATCCGGGTATTTATTTATACATGTCACTCAGTGGAGTAATTTGCAGTTCTGGATAGATGGCATTGCTTAAAGGAAGATGCTTATTCTCTACAGTCCAGGCCTCTTGAAATGGGGCAACCACAGGCTTACCCGTCTGCTTTATACTAAACAAGTCTCAGATGAGGAGTCCAGTGATATATGCTTTTGCTAAGACAGACAAGATTCAGTTGAAAATAATTTTATGAACACCTAGGGTGCAGAAGAGACCTGGAATAGAGCTTTTGGGCGAGAGAAGGGAATGGCAAAGGTAATTTCTGCCATCAATAAGTTTGAAGTGGTCTCCATGACTCACACAGTAGGTTCCCTGAGACTGTCTTTCATGAAAGAGTACTCGTGAATGGATGTCATAGGTTTGGGTGGATTTCTCTATCTCTATACTACGCCCTGTAGATCTGGTTTTATCAAGGTTCATTCACTGTGCAAATCTGGGTCTGCTGCAGCAGTTCAGGTGCCGGAGGTGATAACCGAAAGATATTCCAAGGGACTGTCCCAGCACTTCCTGTCCTACTGAGCAATGCCTGTCATACTGTAGACAAAAACGCTCCTGGTTATTTGTGCTTAGGTTTGAAACTCTTTTAATGGGGACATTGCTCAAAGGGCCACAGAATCTTATATTGCACACTTTAGTTTCATTATTTTTTCTTTTCCAAGAAAGGAACAGAGCATTGGAGACTACTTAGGACCAAAGACTCAGTTCTGGGCATTGTACTGTAGAATGCTTCCTTTATCAAACGGCTGCCTGATATGGGGCTCTCGCTTTTAGATTCATATGAAATGACAAACTTGCACAATTATTTGAAAATAGCCACAATTTCTTTTGAAGACATTTATTGGCAATTGTACCCTCTCTATGAAAAGAAAATATTGAAAAATGAACTCTGGTGCTTCTTTTTATTGTTTACTTCAAGGAAAATGGCTCCATTTGAAAATTACAGTGCTGCAAATAGAGTGCAGTACAGCTGTAGTTCTTACTCTGACCAGACTTACATTGATGAGAAATTATGCTTTTAAAAGCTTATTATTGGAAAGAAGGAAGTACTAGTATAAAAGTATTTTTTTTTTTTTTTGGAGAAGAAAGAACATTGAATATGGAGTTAGATTACTTGAAGTCTTGGTTTGGGACCTTGAGTAAGTAACTGATTCTCTTTGAGTTTCTATTTAAAGAGTTGGTGTGGAGGGACCTGGATACTCTATGCCAGTATAGGGTTATCTATGGGTCATTTTAATGGACATACATACGTATTTTTAATCCATGGTCTCAAAAAATCAGGAAACTATGACATATGATTTTTTAAATATCTTATCAAGGTGTATTTGACATATAGTAAAATATAAAGTATGCAATTTGTTAACTTTTGACCATGTAAATATCCATTAAATCATTGAACCATCACTATATATCCCATTAGTCCACCCAAAATTCATCATGCTTCTTGGTATTCTTTCCTTTGTACTCTTAGATCTGGGAAGAGAATACAATGTACTTGTCCCCATGCACTGATTTTCTAAATTATGTTTCTTTTTCATGTGTTATATTTAATTTGTCACAAATCATAGTGACAGTCTTTATTCACAATGTCACAATAACTCATCTCTCCATGCCACAGAAGTTTCAAACAGTGAGTTTTATCTTTCTTTTCAGTGTTCACAGGTTCTCTGGTGGTGGTTATAGAGGTGATTTCCTTCAAAGGACATTTAACAGAAGATGGGACGATGCTGAGTGTGACGATGTCACTGACAGTGGCTTGAGGACAGCCTCACACGTCTCTATCTGGATGTAAAGATGCATCTTCATGTTAGAATCAGTGATTGGTTGACTGTAGTTCCTAAAACCACCTGTTGGATGTAAAGGGTAATAATAATGTCTGAAAGCTGTTTTGTCTTTGTTTTAGATCTAGAATGTTCTCCCCAAGCCTCATGCATTCAGAGGTGAGGGTTTGGAAGGTGACTGGATCATGGGGTGTTCTGCCCATGCACTGATGCGTCCAGAGCTGAATGTACTGCTAGGGAAGGCAGCTTGGTTGGAAGAGGCAGGTCACATGGGTGTGACCTGGAAGGGTCCCTCTTCCTCCTGCCTCCTCCTTTCTCTGATCCCTGCCACTGTAGGATGAGCAGCTGTCCTTCATCCAAGCCTTCTTCCTTGGTGCCAGCAATCTATGGACTGGATCCTTTATAAACTGTGAGCCAAGATAAATCTCTCCTCCTTTAAGTTGTGGGTGTTGGAATTTTGTCTCAGGAATGGAAAAGTGATTAAGACAAAAGTCTTTCCTACTTTTTAAAATGCCAATTTGAACACAAGAAAAACTAACAAAAGTTCATTTTAAATAAATTACTAATCTCAAAGTTACTTGTGGGAGTTATTTTTAATGCTTAATTACCTCTACTAGCAGAGTAGTTAGGAACTTGGGCTTTGGAGTCACACAGATTGGGTTTTACTTGTGTAACTCTGAGTAAGTTACTTAACTTTTGCAAGCCACAGTCTGCCTATCTGCAAGGTGGGCATACTAATGGCACCTATGCTTTAATGTTGTAAAAATTAAGTTGGATCATGGCTATGGAGGATTAGCCTGGGACACCGAGTAATAATGCATGTTGTTATGATGAAGATGATTGTCTCATGGTAAAAGCATCTCAGTATAAATGCATAGGCTCTTCATATCCTCTAATTTCTAGATCCCAGGATTCAGCCAACAGGGGAGTGAAATTATTCAAAAACAGTATTACACTGTTATTGAGTTCTGCTATGTTGTTGGGCTTATACAACTTGTGCCTGTACTAAAAGCTGTATTAACATTTTGTTATTATTCCCTACACAATATAGTGTAGTAACTAGTTAAATGGCGTTTTCATTGTATTAGAAATTACAAGCTAGAGATGATTTTCCGATATTTGGGCACATGTACGTAGGTCTGTGTGAGCACTATGCTATTTTATATAAACTACTTGAGCATCTTTGTACTTTAGTGTATAAAAGAAATTATAATGTGCTTACTAAAAGTGACTAGGTCCCATAGCAGTCTATATTCATTCTTCTCAGCCAGTGCTTTCCACTGTGTGAAATCTGCAGATTATTGCTGTAGGCTGCTAGTTAGATAAAATATTATAGGCAGCCAGATAAAGCTAGGCCCTCAAAGGAGCCACTGCAGAAGACGAGATACCTTACCATGTGGGGGAGGCAGGTGCCTTCACCCAGGGCCAGACCTCAAAACAAAAGGAAAAGCAAATGTACCCACATACTTCTTAAGGATAGACATCAGGGATTGATTCTCTAAGTAGGTATCTATTACCTTGAGAAACCCAGGAAGAGCCACGGGTTAACCTACAGGAAAAGCCCGTGTTCTATATTCACACCTGCCTTCTAAGGGGCTTGCTTCCCTATTGGATCCCGATTTAATCAATTTACCTGAGCAATTATACTGGTGATCTTGTTGAATGACCATAGTTTTGTCCCACCACATGCCCACCTTGTGAGTTTCCATTTTCCCCACCTTGGACCCACCTCACATCATGGGTTAGCTCTACAAAAATTCCTAGAAAAGGTTCCTCGACAACCTGCTCACGTCCCCTCTGTTTCTCAGGCAGAAGCTTTCTTTCCCCCAATACATGTATTCTGCTCTTAACCTCCGTTGTTCCTAAAATTCATTCTTTGACTTTAGAGAACGCGAACCCATACAGGATGTCTGGCAGGCGGGGCGTTTCTTTCCCCTCTCAGTATGATCGTCGCCAACCCTTCCAGGGCTCGCACTGGACACCCTGGCTGTACCCTTCGCACGCGCTGACGCTTGTCTGGATTAGCGCGCGTACCCAAGTACTCAAGCATCGCTGTATCTGGATCTGGGGTGTCCTCCTAGGCTCACGTGGTCAGGGCTGGGTTCCCAGCTCTGTGCACTAGGAGGTGGTGGACAGCTGAGGAGAGGGCTGAGCGGGAGGTGTTCTGGTCACTGGGCGATGCATGTGAGGGGCGGTGGGGCCTCAGCCTTTCCTCTTCCGCTTTGCTCCCAGCCGTGAAGTGAATGGCTTTACTGTATGTGTCCCCATCGTGATGTGCACCACAGTCCCAAAGCAAGCAGGCTAACCGGTCATGGACTGAATCCGCCAAGCCTTGTACCCACATAAAACTCTGCTTTATCTTAGGGGTTTGTGACAGTGACGCGAAGATAAAACAAGCACAGAACATTTTAAGTATTTTCATCTTTAGAAAACTAACTCATGGGAAACAGGGGCAGCGCATTGCAAACTCTTGTTCACCTGAGCATTTTCTGTGCCTTCCTCTGTCCCTCACAGGTCTTGAGATGACGTAATTGTTTGGCTCTCTTAGGCACTACCTTCCAGGTCAATCAATCCACTTTTAGCTCTCACTGGCTTTGCGGTGACACCTAGGTCAGACGCTATTGCTGTTCCACGAGCCTAACACCAGGGGGTGATCTCAGCACACCACACTTACTACCACTGATGCCAAAATAGTCCTAGACACTGCCGCGCTCGTAGAGCAGCAGGCAGAGGGGCAGGGCCCACGGAAATGCTGGCCTTTACTCCTCAGAGCATGCAAGCAAAGGGCCTTTTTAACGGCATGATACTATGCACATGTTCACTGTGATTAGTATAACCTCAGCAGAGTTGCTGTTTAATACCCCAAAGGGAGAAAATGGCATCTCATAAACTGGAAATAATCGCACAGGAAACAGAAGGCTGAGAAATGTCTCACCTGGTGCCCCGCAGTGTGGGGCGATTTACAGAGGCGCAATCTTTGTTCCCTGATTGCCCTGCCTTACACATTGTCTCTCACGCTTTTCTAATGTACAAACCCCTGTTGCTCCTCAAGTGCCCCACATTCTTCAGGCCAGGGGTGTTTGTGACCATTATGACTCGCCAATTCTTGGAAATGCTCCGGTAGGAAAGCACTTCTTGAAAACAATGTGAGAAGAAGAAATTCAGCTCAGTTCTCTAGAACCTGCTCGGTGACCTAGCGAAGCATTGTTTGTGTTTGCTTTTTAATGATCAAGGTTCAGGCGACTGCTCCTCTGAGGCTGCGTTTCTCCATTGGTAAACACCAGTCTCCCTTCTTCCTCTCCCTCTAAGAGCTCTAACCAGGTATGTTTAATTTTCTGTTTCTCCTCTGTCTGCAGAGCTTCAACAGTATCACATCTTCGAGCACGGAGTAGTCAGGGTGCTAAAGCAAAGACATATGGCTGGCTGTCTCCAGCAAGGGTTCACGAGGGCTGGGCTATAGCTCAGTGGAATAGGCACCTACCCGGAAAGTGTGAGGTCCTGAGTTCAATCCCCAGTACTGTAAAAAAAGGGATAGCTTATGAAAGTTAACTTATTCTTGTAGGTTAAGGAACCCTTAAAGAAAACTTATCAATGTCTCCAGAAGCCCTTCATTAAGAGGTTGCTTGGACAGAAATAACAATATAATCTTTACTTTTCTCCTGAAAGTAAGTTCATTTTTACTAAACTATGATACACTGTGAAGGTTTTACAAATCATGTTTTTTAGTGAAATTTCAAAAATAAGTGCACACATATCACCAGAGCTTATGTGAAGAAACTGACCCCTGCAGCATGAATTTATAGTTTGCTTATTTTTTTTGTGCAAATGTTGTCTTCTATGACCTCTCACATACCATGACTGGGACACATTTTCTTCATAACGTGTTCTTTCTAGCAGTGGCGCTCAACTTGTGGTGCCATGGATAACAGTATTGGTAACCCTGGGGAGTCGGTCAGAAGCGCACAGCCTTTGACCTCATCTCTAATCCACTGAGATAGGAATTCTGGGTGTGAGCTCAGCTCTTATTTTAATAAAGCCCCCTGGTGCTTTGGTTGTACCCAAAGCTATAGAAGCCATTTTACCTACAGCGGTGTCCATCTTTTAGCTTCAAAATTTTAATCATGGTCTACGTTCCCTGGGGTATAAGCTTACGTTGAAACAATGCTGAGGAGATCTAATTGCTTACCTCCTTTTTTCCTTACTAGCCTTACTGTGGTATGATTCACCTGCTCTGTTGGTTTGGGGCTTATTGCAAGGGGAACAATGTAATACAGGACACATATTT
>PVLD010022101.1:0-29999 GCA_004027595.1 Dinomys branickii | reverse complement strand
TCCTTCCTTCCTTCCTTCCTTCCTTCCTTCCTTCCTTCCTTCCTCCCTTCCTTCCTTCCTTCCTTCCGTGTTTTCCTCCTCCTCTTCTTCTTCTTCCCCTTCCTTTCTGTCTCCCTCTCCCTACCCCTCCATGTCTCTTCCCAGTACTGGGAATTCAACCCAGGATCTTTGCATTGTGAGCTGCTTCTTCAGTCCTTTTGGGACAGGGTCTCCCTAAGTTGCTAAGTTGCCTAAGTTGTTGGGCCCAAACTCACAGTCCTCCTGCCTCAGCCTCCCAGGGTCCTGGGTGATGGGAGTGCCCCTCCACACCCAGCTTCTGGCAGAGTTTTGAAACACATAGTACATCACTGTCATATCCAGTCCCCTACAATGTAGTGACACACCAGGACTTCTTGCTCCTACCTAACTGTGGCTTAGTTCCCACTGCCCAGCCTCTGCCATATCTCCATCCTCGCCTCTTCAGTGTTTCTCAGAGGAGCCTTGTGTGATCCATGGTGGCCTGCACGGGCGTCTGTGGCTCAGGTGAGCCGTCCACACGTCAGGAGTGTGGACAGCTGGCTGTCCCTGCTTTCCCATGCTCCTTCCTTTTCTCACTATGACATCCCGTTCTTCTCCATCTCTGGGATATTTTATGGTCAATAGCTGAGCCCACCCCTGTTGATGAACAGCCTTTGGCCACCCCATGGTAAAACTTAGTGTTTATTTGACCCCACAAGTTCTCGTGTGCCATTTTGGGTACCTTCTGCTCTAGGCTACCAGAAGTAGGACATGGATTATGTAATAGAGTTTAGCTGCTAAAAATGTGCTCCCACTTCACCTGTGCATACCCTAAATCATGCTGTTTGGAAAGAAAGCAAAGCCATAAAGACAGTGGATCTGTTTCCTTAAGTACGAGGCTGCGTTATATGAGTTATGTGCACTTGACTTGCCTCCATCATGACTGTGTCAAAAGATCCAGGGAATAAGAATTGAGAGAACCCCACGAGAAGCCAGAAAGCAATGCAATGCATGCGTATTTATGTCAACTGTCAGGGGAGCTTTCCACCCTCAGCTGCCATAAAAGAATTCTTGCCTGAAGTCCAGTGACGGTCACAAACTAGATGAAATAAAGAGGGAAGAGAAGCTAAGAGAGAGTTAATGCCGAGGTACATATATGAGTTCCACGAGGTGATATTAGAAATGACTAAGAAGCATTTGGTTAGGTGAATTTCAAGTCAGCTGATGGGCGCTTAGTAATGGGGATTGGAACCCCCAATCAACAGGAGCTTCAGGCCCATCCAGGTGGTGGGGTTAGTTGCTTTCTGCATATTTCTGCTAAGAGCATCAAGCTCCAAGATGGCAGAGTTGTCCTCATGTGAGAATGCCATGCAGAGTCGCCCCTTTAGAACTGGAAAGCTCTGAGTGACCGGGGAATCCAGCTGCCTCACCCTGATGAGACCAGAGAGAGGTGGGAGGGCCTATTGAAAGCCACCCCAAACCACATATGAAGGTCCTGCCAACCGAACCCTGTCACATGGGGGTGGGGGTGGGGGTGGAGGTGGGGGGCTCACTGCTGAGGTTAACTGTGGATGCAAGATCTCACTTAGAAATGAAAAGAACAGGAGATAGAAAAACAGAGGAGGTGACTAAGTGTTTAGTGTTTGATGAGTCTATCCTCCTGGAAAAGTGAAGTGTAGAAAAATGAAGTCTCCTTGGGATGTAGGTCATTTCTAATACTTTGATTAGAAAGTAGAAGTTCTTACACAGTCCAGCTGCCAGAACCAGAACCAGCTGAGTGGAGTTTTGACTTTTGGGGGAGACCAAGGAACGGAGGAAAGGAAATCTTTGCGGGTGAAGTCTTTAATCTGACTCTTGTTGGCCTTACTAAAGGATCAGGGGCAGGAGCAAGCAGAGATGCTCACAAATGCCAGATGTTGGAGGGGACAGTGTTATCCGGCCTCAGAGTACACATCCCTTGGTGAGGGATGAAAGGAAAGAGGCAGTTGTCAGAGGGAGAGAAGTGTGGAAAGACTACCTGAATGTTGGTTTGTTAAAAGTAGCTATTTCTCTAATGATGATTGTCCAATCAGCAACTTCACATTTCACCGATGCCTTTGAGGCTAAAAGAAATGATTTAATCTGTATTTGCTGGATTTTGAAAATGTAAAGCAGGAAAGGTAAAGTGTCAATGGCTGTGTGATCCCTTGTGTGTATTCTGTATCTAGTCCTTAGGATGATGATATTTGTAATTTGAGATATTTATCACAGGCTGAGTGGCTTTTCTAACTCACTGAAGACATTCCATACAGGTGGTGCCATGTGGCTCTGTGCTCAGAAGTGACTTTCCATGTCACAAATCTGATCCTCTCCCACTTCCACTGTCCCCTTGAACAGATTTTGTTCTGATCATTAACTCTGAAAACCGAGGACCAGGTGGCCCAACCCATTTGTAAACAGGTGTGTTAACCTGTCCCTGGAGGCGGACATGACACTTCTTGGCTTGCACTGTGGGGGTGGGTCTCTGAGGGAAAAGGATTGTTTTTGAGCTAGCAAAATCCCAGTAACAGCATATTAGCTAAAAAACATTGGGGCAGAAAAAACCACTTCCCTTCTCCCCAGTACTATGGAAGTAATTGTAAAATATATTGGAGCATTCATAATACAAATTTGGTGGAAGATTTCATGCATTTAACTCAGAACCAAATATGTCATATTTGACAAAGGATGAGTAATAAATTAGATCAAAATTTATCTGAGAAAATTATTACAATTTTCTTTGCTGTTTTATACAAGTAGCTAGCATCAACCAATACTTCTGGCTTTATGTAATCTCAGAATTCCATTTTTAAGTGAAGACATGTGGCTTTCTGATGCTTGAGCTACTTAAATTTTCAGACTCTGAGAAAATATAAAATGCTAATTCCAACCTAACTTGTCTTGTGCAGGATTTAATGACAAAATTCTTCATTCTGAATAGGCAAATATGTTTGGTTGGATCTGACTCCTTGGAGTTGGAGCAGATACTCATGAAGAGGGTCTGAAATGCAGGCCTCTTTTGTAACTTGAATCATCCTCCTTCTCCTCCTCTTTCCAATACCTCTGCAGCCACTGGTGATCAGAATGATCAGGCCAGCTGCCCTTCTGTGTCTGCAGGTGAGTTAAGTGCCCACACCTGGGAAGCTGGTGCCAGGCAGAAGTCTGAGGGTTACCCATGCCATACCATAAAAGTGTTCCCCTCTTGGTCTCTGATATTAAGAGCTTCAAAATTGTGAAACAGAGAACCGACATTTACCAACACTCACTCTTCCATGTAGCGCTCCATTTGCTGTCTTTGGGCTTCCCAGGTAAGAGGATGGAAGGTGCTTTCCCATCCTTCTTCTACACACTGTAAAGGGGCAGCCAGTATGATATGAGAACCATGGTGATTAAAGACTAGTCACTTGGAACACTGCAATTCTGGAATCTCCAACTCTAAATTTATAAGATGGCAATAAACTCAAATCACGTATTTAATTTATAGAGAAGTAGGGGTAGACAATGCTCTGCAATTGGATGCTAATTTTCAGTATGATCCTTTTGATTCCTGCAGCATAAATTATCCAAGCAGGGGAAATTGAGGCTCAGTACACTGTTTACCTTAAGTCAGAAAATAGTGTAAGTTATCTCCAAATATGTTCAGAGAAAAATCAGCGTAGAAGTATTTGTAAAGACCTTTGATTGGAATTGGAGAATATACATGGGTATTTATGGCCTGATTCCTTGAAGGATAAGAAATTGTCTCAGATCTTCCTCTCTGGACAATGCACACAGTAGGGGCTCAATATGTGCACATTGCATGAATGAATCACTTAGGTGTTGGAATAGAGGGAGGAGCTGACTTAAAGGAGTCAGGTCTTGAGTCTTCATTGTTAACTTTGGTGCTTTATTTTCGCTATGAGAAGATGCTAGGAAACCCTGGTCTGACCCCCATGGCTGCTGACTCCAGCTGGTCTCTCCCTGAACTCTTCTGAAATGCAGAATTTAAAAATAATTAGTATATGTGCAAGAAGGTTCAGAGGGATGGAGAACAAAAGAGATACTTGCTGGCCCAGCATCTGATGCATCCCAGTGGGGTAAGGATGTCCCCCGCTACTTGGGCCTTGAGCCAGGTCCCCAGGGTTCTGCAAAAGCCGTAGGGCATCTCCTGCAGTTTCAGAAGTCTGCCTCAGTGCACCACATTAGCCAGAAGAGGCTATTGCTTCTACTTTCTGGAGTGCACTAGATCTTGGGGAAGTGCTCCAACAAGGAGAGGAGTAGACAGGGTTAAATTCATAACAGGCACTTATTCACACTGCATTAGCCATAGGAACACTGCAATTAGGCATAAAATTTTGTTCATGTGATAATATACTTCCAGTCCTCAAAAAGGGCCAGTAAGAAGGAATTTCCCTTAGAAAACAAAAACCAAAACAAAACCAATGTACTCTTGGGGGTAAACAACACTGTAACTAGTAGAACAGCTATTAGCCCCAGCTCCAGCCTACAGGATGGAAGGTCAGAAATAAGCTTAAATCCAGAAAAATGCAAACCATGCTGACTTCTCCTACTGACCACTGAAAAAGCAGAACTTCAGAATCTGAGTGTAATACACCTTGCCGCTCCACACTCCAAGTTAGCTGCCAAGCGCACGTGATCTGGGTCATGAAGGAAGCCAGCAAGTCTGTCTGCAGAAAAGGCAACAGGGAGGAAGCCACCTCAGCTGCCACGAGCTCACTGGCAGGATGATTTCATCTCACCAGCCCTTCGTCTTATAACGGACCCCCCCCCACTACTCCCAGCTTCCTGCAACTGGTGAAGAGCAGCGCTTTCTACAACTCAGACAACAAACAGCTGGATGGATGCCAAAGGACCATACATCCGTGGCCTACCGTGCCTTTTTTAATCAACTTCCTAATTAAAAAATGCCATGCTGGCATGAGGTATGAAGGGAGTAGGTTTGGAATATTTCAAAAAATCACATCCTCTAAACCTGGGGTTGCTGGAAATCTGTGTTCTTACAGATGTTTATGAGTTTTCCTGGTACAGAGATAGAATCAATTTGCTTGTGCCTGGCCCTCAAGACGTATTAAATTTATCCTGAAGGAAACTGGTTTTTGAAAAGATCTTTGCCCAGATGCATTAGCCAGGTGGGAGTTTCAGTGAACCAGAGGGTCCACTAGCAGATGCAGCATTGATTTCTGAATGTTCACAATCTAGCAGACAGCTCCAGAGCAGACTTGATTTGATGGCTCTCTATGGGGTGCCCTGCAGACTCGATTATCTCCACCACCAGTCTGGCTAGCATTGTTTCATGGCGACAATGCTCTGTGCTTTGAGCTCCTGTTCAGATGGGCTAGAAAATGCACTGACCAGTGAGGGAGACTGGACCAAATCTACAGCCACCCTCTGAGAACTGCACAGTGCTTTCAGGGTTCAGAGATGTGGCAGCCCTTGGAAATGGGGGGCAATGCTGACTTTTGAAAGGACATTTTGTGGGGTATCATGGAAATACATTCTGTTCCAGGGAGGGATAAATAATACCATGAGGGTCTTACTCCAAACTGGATTGAAGCCAGGAAGCCTATGAAAAATATCTTTGTTAAGGTGCAAACAAATAAAATAAAAACAAAAAACCCAACCAAAAACAAAGCCCCCACAATAAATGATTCATCTGTGAGTTGTTTGCTTTAGAGTTCTAAGCCTGACAAGCTACACCTTAAGATTTCTCAAGCAAATGTCCAATATCCTTGAGGTAATTTCTTTAAAACAATCTAACTGTGCTATCTAAGCAGCCAGACTTCAGCAAAAGGCAGTCAGTATGTAATATGAAGTCGTAAAATTCTTTCAAGTGTATTAATGAGTGCACATGTACATCTGGGCAGGTCCACACAGCACATATACTGACCCCATGGCTCCAACAGCATAGTGTATACACACCACCTTTTCCCCACTGGTATCTTAAAATCACATCTAGCCATGCATGCCCAAAACCACTGAAGAGATTCATTACATATTCCTAAGAGTGCAAAAATTCATCATGGCATAGAATTTTAAAGGAAATAAGGTCGAATAATATTTTGGAAGGAAGGTGCTTGCATATTTTTTTCCATTCACAAGCAGTGAGCGCCCTACCGAGGCGACAGCCTGCACCATGAGTGGCCCAGCACAACCCCACAGACACAACGGGGCCTCATGTATGACCACCACCTCTCACACAGAGCGGCTAAGCTACAGAGCCCTGGTGCTGGGAGCTGATATTTTGGGATCTGTTGGATAGGTTAGAGAATTTTGCTATGAAAAGCTGCATTTCCTTCCAAAGTTGATCTTCAACCTAAGAGCAAGACTGAAAGAAGAAAAAAGAAATCCCTTAGAAATCCAATTTTCAAGCTGGTACTATCACCGCGTTTCCAGCTCTGGGACTTCTCATTGTCTTCCAGGGAAATCCCTTCTCCTCTCCACAGAGCCTGACCAGTAACATGACAACCAGTGGCATAAAGTAACTCTGTCAGGTGGGAACTCATAAGATGTCATTTTGGCCTTTAAAAAATTAAAGCTGGACTTTTCCTGGGAGAGGCAGCCAGGCACAAAGAAAGTCTTATGGACATGACATTCAAGTGTCCCTCTTGCTTCTAAGCGGACCGGCTAAGGTTAAAGACAAAATGATGATGATATCTTGCCCCAAGAAAGTTACAATCTATCATAAAACAAAAAGGAGTTAATTGTAGAAAGCTTGACTCAACTCTGGACTGAAATGCAGTAGTGAAAATCCAAGTGTGACTTTTTCTCTAAGAGTTTATGAACCCCAGAACAATTTAGTATTTATTACTTTAGGCTAAATATGTTTAAAACTCTATTTTTTCATCATTCTGGTTTACCAGCAAATTTAAAGGTGAGGTAGAAAAAAGTGTGTGTGCATGCATATGTGTGTATATATATATATATACATATATATAATAAAAATATTAATAAATAGGGTTTACCTATTATGCAAACAATGCAGCTGAATATGAATATTCAGAAACTTGCAATATGACCAGGAGAATGAGTGGAACCAAGTTTCACAGCTTTATCTGAGGGATTAATATGTTTTCCAACACCTTGTGCTTGTTCATTGAAGGTATTTTTTTTTTTTTTTGGAAAGACACAGTTTTCCAAATAGAGGAAATCACACCCCCTCAGAAAAAGTTGTATTTTCTGACAAATATTCATTGTCATTGTCTAAAGAAAATTGAAGTAGAATAACATTTTTTAAAAGCTGAAAAATAAAAGCCAAATCTAAGCATTAAGTAAACTGAAATATTCAGCAAACTGCAGAAATACAGTTAAAGTTAAAGTCTAATAATTACTACTTAGGTTCCACCTTAAAAACAGATGAAATAATTAGGTCAGTTAAAACGAATACCTCGCCTTTTAAGGAGAACAGGAATTATTGAGAGAGGACAGAAGTATCTATCAGTGCAAGCCCCCAGATGGATGTCATTTCACTAAATATTAAAACACCCATGTTGCAGTACTACAGTCCCAGAATTATATAAGAAACCGTTACTCATGACAATAGAAAATTAGGGTTCCAGTGGCTTTATTCTTACTTCTTAACTCAGGAAACTGATTTGCAAACTGATCTCCATTTTTCTGAAAAGAACAGAAAATGTCAAAGGTTGTGCTCATTTTCCTATCTCCGATCTGCAGGTTCTACAGATCAACAGTAACTTCAGTTCAGTCATCATAACCTCCAGGAAGTTGCTGGTTAAATCAACTAAAATCTTCCAGCTAGGAAAAATATATACTAGTCAAAACTAATTACGTCTGCGCTTTCATTGCCACAACATTTGCTAATTTTGCTGGTCTCGGTACACTGTTCCAGAAAATATTAATTAAACACGTTGAATAATGGCTGCTGTAAATTCTGAAAACAATAATCTCTAAACAGTTAATTTTCACTTCAGACTTATGCACAGGAAGATGGAAGCAGCAGCCACCCCAAGCCAACAGCAAATGACTATTCTTTTGTTACTGACCATAAGGAGTTGAACTTTGCTCCACTTTGGAAAAGCGGAGCCCTGGCTCTGCAAACCACAGGAGGACAGGGCATATTTACCTGGAGGGGGTGTCAAAGACAAACCTGAAGAACTGCAAAACAAAGTAGTCCGAATGGATCATCTGCGCCCGTAATCCCACATGGCACCATCAGCTCAAGCCAGTCTCTGACAACCGGTCCTCCCCACAGCAGCCACCCCTGCCTTCCATCTTAGGGACTCACCCAGAAAAATTCTCCAGCCTGCTCCACGACTACAAAACTCTTCTAATGCTTTTGAATGCCCACCATTTGTTCTCCATTCATCCAATCAACTTTCCACTGCACATCTCTCCTCTCTATCGGCGCGCAGACCCGGGGCCACTTCTCATCTGTATGCTAATTATTTTGCCACATGGACAAAAGTAATAATGCTTTCAGACAGGAAACTAACAGGCCTGAAGTTGGAGATGGAAATTAATAAGTTGACACCACTAAACGACGGGGAGACGGGCATGCTGCAGCGCCCTGTCTGGTCGGTAGCACGCAGACTCCTTCCAAAGGCAGCAGACAGTCAGCCCTGGGCTGCCAATCCTGCCCCGGCTGTGGGAACTGAGCTCTGCTTCCCTTAGAGACCACATCACTGCAGCAGAATAACACTGGAGCACAGTGCTGACTTACCCTGGCTTGGGCTGCTTCCGCTAAGCAACACAAAACATACCCATTCCCCCAAATCCTAACAGAGGAGGGAACTTCACTGCTGATCTAGGGCTTTTCTTTTTTTTTTTTTTCCCCCAAGCTACAGCTGTGGGTGAATGCAGCGATTTCTAACCTTCCTATTTATTAAGCTTGCAATACAGTCAGACAAAATTGGGATGAATGCTATAGGCTTCTCACATTGTACCCACAGGCCCCTAAATCTCTAGAGCAGAATGTGTATCATGTGTGGTGCTGTATTTAATGTAATAGATGAGAACTGTAAATACCAGAGTCAGGCTGTTCGTAGCTACTGCCAAGGTAATACATCTAAAAATATCTCCCCTATCACTGATGCTATTGTAAATTCATGCTGTGGCCAGAGAAACCTCACAAAAGTCAGCTGAACCTACAGGGTTTTAAGTGGTATTACTGCTTAACATGAAAATAAAACACAAAGAGGTCCTTAGACCTTCCCCCATCACTCCTGAAGATGGGTGGACGGAGGCTCAAGAGTTAACTTTAAGTGATTCTCAAAATCTCTCTGGGCTTGCCAGCCGCACCACATTATTCTGTTTTAGTGGGAGCTCCTTTCTCAGTTTCTTTAAAACAAGAGACAGAACTGTTTCCCTGAGAAAGTTACATGATCAATCCTTTTAGTATTGTGTGGAGAGAAAAAAATCAGAAAAAGTTTATTCTGCAAAGACAAGACCCAGTAAGGATTAAAAAATACAAAAGAGAGCATAGGTGCAAGATTTCCATTAGCTTTTCTCCTTTTTCAAAAACAGTGCTGATTTTATAAATGGCTTCAGAGTCCAGCAATAAATGCTCTGCTCTGGTGGTAACTCCACCATCACACGCGGCAAGACTCTCTCTTGTAGCACTCTGGGCTCCGAGGCTCCGTTAAATCATAAAGGCCACCTTAGCACCTCCCCCTCCCCTGGAAGCTCGCCGTGAATGCACACACTCCTGTTTAACAACAACTCCAGCACCATGCAGACAAGAGGCCCACGGAGGTGGACGGAGGGGCAACTCCGGCGGCAAACCGGGCCATTGTTGCTGCTTGTGTACCAGACCACGCGATGCTAAGAAGTGCTGTAATGTGCAATCAGACAGGAGCTGGAGATGGCCAGGCAGGTGGACAAACAGCTTTCTGTTGAAGTACTTAAGAGCATATCTGAAATCATTCTCAAAGGCTAGGAGCTGCACCAGCCAGGCAAATAAAAAAAAAAAAAAAAAACCCACGTCACCTTGAAATAAAAGGAAAGAGGTACCTTTTTGTGTAAGAGCTGGTAGCCATGGAGCTCAGGGCTTCTCTGCAGTCTGTTCCTCACTCACGCAGCTCTGTCTGCCATGGGGAGCTCAATGCACGTGCTGGTCACGGCTCCCCCTGGGCTTCCATCCTGTGTACCCCACCCGCCAGAACCCTCTCCCCGCCAGCTCTCTTCCCACAGCGAGAGTTGAAGGCAGAGACACGCAAGAGACCCACACGGAACGCAGCGCTAACTGTAGCTTCCTCGGGGAGATTGACACGGAAGTCCCGAGTTACCAAGAACACCTCTTGTAGCTCCCAAAGGTAATTCCTCTGAAGCTGAAGTCTGCCTGGCTCATGGAAACCAGACTCACTGGTTCCTACAGAGGGTCCAGCTCCCTTCCCAGCCAGCCCTGCCGGGAATCACCGCAGTGTGAAAACAAGCTAGGCTTTCCAGGGAATATCCTGAGCCATTGCATCTCCACAGCACAATACCCCCCACACGTCCCCTGGATATGCCCTCCCCCTCCCAACTTTCCTGATAAACCCCATATAGGGAGTAGGGATTCTTTTTTCTAAGAGAGATACATTGTAGGAAAATTTTCTTAACAGAAGACCCTCATACAGCAAGGTTGATCAGTGATTTTTCATATAATAAATAAGCCTTCTTTCTAGTTTTATAACACCTGGCTTGCATTTTCTCTGCCATCTCTGATACTTCTGTGCATACCCTAAGGACTCATTAGGATGTCAACGCCAAAAACAGTTTCATTGTGGAAACATGCATAGAAAAACCATTGTGTGTGCTTGAACAATGCAGGTGTGAAGGAGGAAAAGAGGCAAGAGAGAGGCAGAGAGACAAACAGGGACAGAGTTAAAGAGAGAAGGGACAGAAGACAGGGAGCGGGAGGTGGAGAGAGAGAGAGAGAGAGAGAGAGAGCGAGAGAGAGAGAGAGAGCGAGAGAGAGAGCACAAAGATACTCCAAACTGAGCTACATTGCCCTGATACATACATAGCCTACTGATGGAAAAGTGCATAGTTCTTAAAATAATCTGATAGCAGAAAAATCATACGAGAAGTCACTTAGAAAGAGAAGTATTTGATATTGTTCTTTATACAAATTATGGTCATCAGAAGCAGTATTTTTAATATGTGAGCAATGGTAATTTAAAGTGTCTTTTTTTCATATAAGCCTCGTAATATTTGTACATGACCTTCTCACATTTCTCCTCCCATAAAAAATCTATACTATGTATTATTTTAAAGTTGTAGTACTTGTCATTAGTTTGGAATAATTATAGATCAGCGTCAGGCATAGTATTGCAGAACAGGATACAGTAGGCTGAAACTTAGCTTAGTGTGAAGCCTGTTAATAATTTGTTCAAGTTTATCCTCTGTGACTCCTTTCTAAAGAATGTTTAAAAGATTTCTTAAAAGAAAAAGAGACGCTCATGCAAAAGGTCTTTAAAAAAAACCCTTGACAATAAGAGAAGGTGAAATGCCATAGGAATCAAGGTAAGCTGTGGAGTAATTTGGCAGTAAGAATCCAGCACTCCTGAAGTTCTCTCTCTCGGAAACTGCCATTCATCTGCTCCCTGGACAGGGTTCTGGGGAGGCTCACCACCAAGCAGACTTTCTGGCAAAGTACTAGATGCATTTGAAAAAATGGTTATTGATTAGAAATTGCAGTCTTGGACTAAAGGGGGCACCCAGCTGAGCCCAATTCCAACTCCAACTGAAAAAGCATTTTAGTATTTCCTCTTATTCCACAGAGTAGATTTTCCTATGCAAAATACTCAAGAGTATGTAAAACTTTAATTTGTTTGAACTTAAACATGTAGCCATCAAATTGCATGACATGTAAACAAAGTATTATAGGGGATATTGTAAGTATTTTTACAATAATGTCTCTTCCTCAAATTAGATTGACTTACAGATTTCCAGGGTCTAGCTCATGCTTGTGACATTAAAATATTTTTTCTCAACAAATTTCATTTTTCCATAGAAGTAATTAGCTTTTGAAAGTCACACATGTCCAGTATTTCTAAAGCCAGATGAGCAAATAATCAGGTTATTAATTCAACATTTTGAATTTTAAGTATAATTTTAATAAATAGAAAAACTTTAAAGTTTTGAAGTTGCAAAGTAACTTCTTTTTTTCTTTCTCCATTGAAAGTTGACAAAGAAAACAGACATCATCAGACAGTGAAATCGCTGGTTTAAAAATAAACAAAAGAGCAAAAGTATTTTTCAAAAGAGTAAAAATAAAGAAATTAGGGCTACAAGACAGCAGGAACATGAAACAATACATTAAAGAACATTAATTTTCTACAATTATTTACATATTTAAAGAAAATGAAGCATATACAGCTTTTATTATCCCAAAGAAGACTGCATACTTATATCCCTTTAAGAAGTTTTGTATCTCACTCATACATACTCACAAATAATTAAGCTTTCAACCTCCAACCCAGCTTTAGCATAAATTTTTGAAATTGGCATAAGTTATGGCACCAGATGCAAGTTTCACTCAAGAGAAGTTGACATTTAGGTGTCCTGCACACCCCCTGCCCTATTGTAACATCAGATAAGCCTGGTTAGCTTTTCAGAAGTGAAGCTGTATTAAAACTGACTGATACTTAGATAAAGATTCTCTATTTGAAAAGTGGTAGTGCTTACAGTCTTTTAACTCGCAATTATGCATGCACAAGTGATTTCACCAGGTTTATATATGCTTGGTGAATTTTTGAACCTAGGGTAAAATGTGTATGTAATGGCAGCCTGAAGTTCTTTACAAAATAAAAATCTTCAAGCAGGGAGATCTTTGCTGCCACCATCTTCAAAACACCCAGTTGTGACCGTAAAGCCTGCTCCTACTTCTCCCTCAATGAGCAACATCATTAGGGTGATGAAAGCGAGCTATTTTCACATTGCCAGTAAACCTGCAGGAAGCCAGCCCCCTGCTCAATGCAATTGCTATCAGCCGCGGACAGCTCCCGGTGCTGAAAGAGAGGCAGAGGGACCCTGCTCACAATGGCTCCCTCCACCAGCTTTGAAAAAATCACAGCAAAACTGAATGAGGTGGCAAGTGCTCGGGCTGAATAGCACTGTCTGCTGAACAATAGCAGCCAGCTCCAAATCCTACTATAATCACATTAATGAGATTAATCAGTGAATTAGCAGCAGTCAAATGTCAGGGAGGCAAGGAAGAATCCAACCAAGATTGGTAATTAACTTTTTTGGGGGGGATGGGGAAGGAAAAGAGAATCAACTATGCTACCTCTTAGGTTTTCTAGATGTTGACAATTTTGATTCACAAATCTTGAAGACTGTAGGTACAGATGAAAAGTAATGACATAATCTGTCCTACTATAATGCACATCCAGGTATCACATTACTGTTGCTTGAACAGTAAGAAAACTGATATCACTTTAAATAATCTTTATAAACTGTCCATGCTTTATGGTCTTAAACTTTCTTAAGCATGCAGTTAGTATTTAAAATGAATTTATTTCTTCTCAACTCAAGCTAAAATATAAAAAAAATGGCTGATTAAAAAGGGGAAAGATTATATAACAGCTGCCACTGCCTAAGAGAGGTCTGTGACAGTGGGGCAAGAGGTGTTTTTAAAGTGTTATTGAGTGCTGTGCTATCATATAAATATATCACCAGGCTTCTCTTGTCTGCAATAAAGAAAATTCAACATTAAAGTACAACTTCAAGGAGACTTTTCACTAGTTGACTCACTGCACATGAGGCAATTGGCTCATACAAATTCCTTCAGGTCAGTTGGCGAAAAAACACACAAAGTTCCTTTATCTGAGATGTGTCACTAGCATTTATAAGGTATGATCAGTATTTTGAGTTCTAAATTTTTGGGAGGGGAAAACTTATAGGAATGCAATGGTATTGTTTTCAGAAAGAATATTGTGCCAAAGCACTTTCATCTGAACAATGATCATATTTTATCTGTATGTAAGGCGTGCTTTTACTGTTTATATGAAAAGCTTCATGACTTTTAAGAAGTTGAGTAATTAAAAAGGCCCTTTCTTGTCTGTAAGGAGAGTAGTGAGATGCTTTTGTTTATGTTAATTTTGTTCAGTAAAAAATATAACCATTTGCACAGAAAGGCTCTCATGGAAAATATTTTTGTAATAATTAAGTCAATAACAAATGTCTAACAGAGTCTTAGTGGTCAAAGACAGTGTTGTGAATAAATGAATGAGAAATTCACAATCTGTAGCATACATTTTGTATAGCTAACTCTCAGGGGTATCTCTAGAGCTTTATCCTGCTCTGTCTTGAAACTAAAAAGTATGCAGCTTAAACTTTCAGTTTATTAATTTAAGTGACATTAAGAGACATATTTCTGGTATAAGTGAAATGCTGTTTCATTATTATGGACTTCAAACATTGAGGTTACTGTTCAAAATCTTTATTTAAATTTTCAGTTTA
The DNA here is from genome assembly GCA_004027595.1 of Dinomys branickii. NCBI lineage: Eukaryota > Metazoa > Chordata > Mammalia > Rodentia > Dinomyidae > Dinomys > Dinomys branickii. Next base: position 15,584 of record PVLD010022101.1, on the reverse strand, counting down.
AACAATATAAATCAAGTTTTTTCTTAAAATTAGACAAATATAATGGTACATAAAGAATATCTAATATTTTAACAGCCCTTGTATAAAATTATCTACTTCATCAGTAACGTAAAGTAATCCAGTAAAGTCTCTGGGAAGTTTTTGTTCCAGTAGTCTCGTGTCACCCAAGTCCTATACATGCAGTAAGTTTTGCTGTGTTTTTATAAACAACATTACAGCAAAGGCATGCAACCTAATACCCATTTTGCTTTAAAGACAGACTTCTGTGATTATAAGACCTCTAGCTCAGGAACCTTTCAGCTACCAGCCACACTATAAAAATAATTTTAAAAAGGAGCAAACAATAGGATTGCCGCACAAGCCCTTGAACTACGGCAAAAACAGATTCCGTCCACTAAGTCCAAAGAATTAACCTAAGGAGTATCACGTACCTCACACCATGACCACACCGCTCACAAGTGACAGCAAGTTCAATTTTGGTAACTGTGCTGGCCCAAAACACACAGAGAGAAGCGAGAACCCTGTTCCCCACAAGGAGGAGAGGCTGAGGAGCAGTAGCACACCGCCGAGAGGCAGAAAAGGCTGCTTTTGTCTTCAGTGAATATTGATATCATAACCCATAGTCCAGGGAATAAGAAAAAATTGAAATGCACCCACCAGCAATGGGTAAAAAACCAGGGGCTTCACCAGGGCTGCAGGGAAAAGCTCTCTCGCTCTGTTTAGTGTGCGGTAGCTTAGGGAAAAAAAAAATGTCGCCTGGGTAAGAATGACAAACGCGGTCCGATAGGCTCGCAGGCCTCAGGGCTCTGTTTTACTTCCACGTCCGTCCCCTAATGCGCGCAGCCCTACTCATCCTCTCCTAGGCTTTTTTTTTTTTTTCCACTTTTTTTTTTCACAAGCTCCAAATCCCCGGCATATGACCTTCTGTTAAACAGATAAAAAAAAAATTGCTTATCAGTCATGCAAATGAGGCTGAATTCATTTTCCACAACAGATGGCCTCATAGATAATGATGATGGAAGAGAGAAAATTGAATGTCTCTCACAAGGTGGCCATGGCAACCGAGAGCAGAATAATATCAATAATAAGCTCACGCATAATAAGGTTGTCAGTCCTACAAATCAAAGTCTCCAGCTAAATCAGGTATACCACCCCAGCTAGTTACCAGGTAAATAATATATAGATATAATATGTGTTTTGCAGTGACCGTGAAGGAGCCGGAATTCCAAGCTACTCCGCTGCGGGAGTCGGAGGCTGGGTGGGGGTGGGGGTAGGTGGATAATAAAATGACCGTGTGGCATAGTTCTCTCTCTGTCTCTTTCTCGCTGTCTCTCTCTTTTGTCTCTCTATCTCTAACTCTCTGTTTTCTGCTTTTCTTTTATTACATTTTCCATGCTAGCCCGGGTGTCAGGAAGGCTCTTGTAACTAGCCATATTGAAATTGGGGATGTGGCGGCGGGTGGAAGTCTTTTTCTCCTTCCGCCCGCTTCCTCCTCCTCTCCCTCTCTGATGTGGTGAGCTTCATGGTTGCAGAGCAGCTCGCCCGAGGCTCCACCTTGGCTCCCAGGGGGACATCCTGCGAAATGAATCAGCAGCCATCCTGAGCAGACTGATTAAAATTAAAATGGCAAGGCACATGTCTGGGCGGAACAGGAGCCCAGCTTTGCTGCCTGTCTGGCAAGCATGCTCAATATAGCTCTTGCTAATAATGGCTTACTGCCTTTCATTTTTTAAAAAGGTATCACCCTTTTCCCCTGAATCGACTGGCATTGTAGTGTGTGTGTGTGTGTGTGTGTGTGTGTGTGTGTGTGTGCGTGCGTGCGCGTGTGCATGTGTGTGTGTAAACGCCGTGGCAGGGAGGGTGGGGGTGGGTGAGAACGGACTGTTCTATTCTGATTTTCCCCGGCTCACACTCAGACAGCACCATTATTTTAAAACTGAAGTTACTTCAATCTTCCTCTCTTTGCAGGAGGAACAGTGGTTGATAAGCCTTGAGGTCAAGGCTGCCTGAGAACCAAGACAACATTTTTGCGCCCCAGATACAATCATTTCTAGCCCAGTTCTAGGCAACAGACCTGGCTAGTGAGGACTGTGCTGCTACATTTCACAGGCTCACAGTTGGACATGCTGAAATGCAGCTGTGGCAGAAACCTATTTCTGCACCAAGCACTTTCAAGCAGCCCTTTACTGTATCCCAGATATTATGCAACACAAAGAATTAAAATGGAGAAAATGAAACCTAGTGATACCATAATCAAACGAAATTTATTAAAAATAAATCTTAATGTTTTCAAAATTCTCAGACACAGTTTTAATATTAGCCTCCAATAAATTAATATATTTCAGTATCTATGTCACGTTTACAGGGTTTTTAATCTATTTTTAGGGCATCCTGGAAATTGGACCATTATTTCCTCTCATAAATGAAAATAGGTTGAAAATAAAAAGCAAGATTCCTAAGGGATTGTGTTCTTCTCTTTTCTATACATTTTACTCCAAATTAGAAATAATTTTTAAATTTTGCTGTCAAACTCTCTTGCTTTTCTTTGGGCAACAGATGCAGGGTTTCTACATGGAGCTATTATCTATGTATCTGCTCATTTTTGTGTTTTGTGATTCCTGCTTCTGAGATGTGTTTTTTCTCCTGCACTCTACCCCTGTTGCTGCAGTGTGAATCAGAAATCAATAGAGCTGCCCTAATAGAGGTTCCACTCGGCACACAGCAAAGCAGCTGCAGTCTCTCCTCTCTGTCTGTCTGTCTGTCTGTCTGTCTCTCTCTCTCACACACTCACACACACACACACACACACACACACAAGCACACACACACACACACAGGGATAATGACGTCTGTGTAGCTTTTTCAGCTGATTGGGTACCACATCGGATGTTCTGTGAAGCAAAGAATAGGAATCATTTACAGTCCCTGGAAAAAAATGGGAGCATGTATCCTCCTGTGTCCATGACCCTGACCCTGATCTCCCCAAATGGCTACCCCAGTGAGGGATGGTCCTGAGGGCTGTGCAGACACGATAGAGTAAAAGAGCATGCCAAAAGCAATCGTAGGCCAGTGGCAGTAGTACAACGGGGATGTGTTATCCTTTTTGTGAAGGACAAAGCATGCTTCTGAAAAAAATGTAAGCCCAGTAAAATTTCTATGAAGGTTTGAGTGGCAAGGTCAAGTGATGAGATCCTGTGCCCTATCTAAGGGTTTCAGTAGGTATCATAACATTCAAATATCTCCAAATGCACTTTAAAAAAAGAAAGGACAAGCTAAAAGGACACACACACAGACACACAAACACATGTGTACTATTCCTTGTGAGTGTGTCTTAATTGTGTTAGAATAAGTTCAGTTTATGTAGTTAAAATTTGCTCCTCCAACTTTGTCTCACATGAAGAAAGAAATCTTTAAATAATAAGCCATGATATGTTGAAGCACAGATTTACAGATGTATGTTTCTTACACATAAATGCATGTCTATGAAAACACAATTGGATATAGGTGACTGAATGTACACACATGTTAGTGTGTGTAGTGTTGGTTCAACAGGTTTGGTCACCAGAAGCTGTGAGTGTGTCTCTCTGGTGTGGCAGGTTGCTGCATTGGTGAACACAGCTTCTCATGTTTGTGTTTTACCCTTAAGATAAGGTGTCCCTGGATTCAGCTACAGAAAGCCACCTCCACCCCATGTTTCCTTTACCTCATCTAATAGAAACTGCCTGGGTCTGCACCTGGCTCTAGCGAAGCATTTGTATCCCTCCCACCTGTCTTCTGCATGACTTTTAGAGCTGGAGATGGCAACACTCAGATGGGTTAAGAGAAGGGGGAAAAATGAATGAATCATGAAGCCACAGAGCAACATCTCCGTCTGCATTTAGCAGTTACATTGTAGCTGTACTTGGTAAATCATGATTTTTTAAAAAATTAAATCAAGTCTTCTGCAGGAAGGTACAGTAAAACCCTTCAGGATGAATGAGGACTGGGGCATACTTGGAAGCCATTTAGATTAAAATCACCACATGGTTTGCAATTAAACCATACAATGAAATGATTTGTATCCAAGTATGAATCAAACTATTCCATACATTATGATGAACATACTCCCTGCCTCACTTGGCAGTCCACTCTACAGATTCAAGCCTTTCTGTATCAAGAAATGTGTAGTCAATCTCCTTTGATTTTATTTATTTATTTGTAAGATAACAGAAATTTGAATATCTAGTTCCTCTTCAAGAGTATGCCCTCTAATATAAGACAAACAAATAAATCCCAGACATTTGTGGCTCAAAGTATAACATGCTCAAGTTATACCCCGGGCTATGTTTCTGTCTGCAGGGGGTATATTCTAATTGTTCCAACAAACAATAGTTCCATCTCTTCAAGTGTAGGAAGGAGAGGATCTGCTCCTCTCTGGTCTCTGGATTTTTGTATTTCCACATCTCCTCAGACGCAACAGTTCACCCCAGGATGAGGCCACAGGAAGTAGACCTCTTTGTAGAGAATGATGATTTATCTGATTTTGCCAGAGGAAGCTCATGACCTGTTTACTTTTCTTAGAACTATGCCTGCATCAGTTACACCTACCAGGAAGCTTAGCCCAGTAAATAGCATGGCCTCCTTAGAGTTGAGGAGAAAATAGTTAAAATATGATGTCCAGGTTAACTACATCATATGTGCACTATGTGGAATGAGACACTGACATGGACCACTCTCTTGGGGAACAAAAACAGCTTCCTAGGTTGGGTGTATGTGAGATAAGGACTGTTTGGTGATAAAGAGCCAGGCATGGTGGTGCATGGGTGTAATTCCAGTACTCTGGTAGGTCGAGGCAGAAAGATCTCAAGTTCAAGTCCACCCTGAGCCATCTTAGAGACTTAGCAAGAAATTAAATAAAAAATAAAGAAAGGGGTGGGGATGTAGTTCTCTGTGAAAGCCTTGGGTTCAGTTGCCAGTGTCAAAAATAAAAGCAGGGGAATAAAGATAGGAAATACATTTTCATCACAAGGAATTAGCATCAGTGAGTGAAACCATGTTTACAGTTCTTTGGCAGCAAATGGTTAAGAGGGATGAGGTGAAGGTGGTTGACTTTCTAAGTAGAGTAATGAAGAAGAAATTTAGGGGGCAGAGGCCAAGGTGGAGTCAATTTGCTAAGTTTCTAATGTAGAAAGAGACAGTAGCAAATCATGTCAGTGTTCTAGAATATTTATTTTCTTTATCTTCTACCTTCTTCTTTTTTCTTATATAATGATGACACCCATAAACTAGCTGGAAAATCAATCAAAATACTCTTATTAATCACCTGGTTTGTACTTGAGCTATCCTTACATACTCTTGAGCTACAAAGCACTGATCTTTTCCTTCAAATAACTGGAATAAGCGTAGCAATATTAAGCTGATCATAAAGAGAGAAAATGAGATAGAAAGACCCTCAAATGCAAAATAATTCAGAAGTTTTTGACTGGGATTCTAGACATAGTTTGGATACTTTTGTCAGAAGATTTGAGTATTTGCGAATTCACTGGATAACTAAGGATAAATTGACAAGTACTTAGTTTTGCAAAATTGTAGATAATGTTCTTAAAATTATGGACTTGGAAGTTGGATAAATACTTTTTATAGATTGTCTTAGTTTTCTGGTTATAGTAACTTCAGCTTAAATTATCTATATTCTTCTAAGTCTCAGAATTGTCTTTGTTGTAATTTATATGTGTGTATATCACCCTGAAAGTGACTCGTTTTCATTTTATAAAATCAGGCCAAGGAATATGTAGATGGGTGCTTCTGAGGTCGCTTCTCCAGATTCCCACTCTATTACTCTGTGAGAAATGGGACCTGATGAAACAGTTCCCAGTACAGGTGCAGACAAATCTGTTTGTCCAGTACTTATTCCTTGGCCCTACATTATTCTGAAAGGAGCAATCATCATCAAACATATTTAGAAGAGTTTAATACTGAAAATCATTAGGAAAATATAATCTAAGGAAACTAGAGAAAACCCAAAAGTAGAACAGAGATAATCAAGGTGGAATGCAACACACTTCTCATCTACTCTGTTTCCCACATTCTCAACCTTTCCGAGTTTTCAGTGTTTTGATCTTTTCCTTTTATCCAGAGCCTTTGAGTCTTGCAATGGATAGGAACTTCCACTCACTATAGAGTATGAAATGGTTTTCTATTTGTTTTTCCAGCATGGCCTTCAGCTGAGACCTAGGCATGTGGCCTTTAATCCAGAATTACAACATGCTTATTCTAAATTTTGAATTATAAGTTGGTTATCCCATGATTCTCTCTTGCTAATAGTGATAGGGTAATAAAACTGGGGTTTGGATAGAGAGAGAGAGGCAGTTTCCAGGGCTCATATTGGTAGCAGAGTATCCTGAGGTGCCTCCCTATATGCCTTGAGGCACTATTACTAGTGAATTAACCTCACAGTCTCTGCCAGCCATCCTGGTCATTCTGGTGTAAGTTAGCCAGTCTATTTATTTGTTGTATTAGTCAGTGCTGGATCACATAGCTGACATGCACCACCTAGAGGAGGCGGAGTTTAACTTGGCTCATAATTTCTGAGGATTCAGCCTGTGGTCAGCTGGTTCCAAGGCAGGAGCATCATGCGGAAAGTACATGCTAGAGAGAAACTGCTCACTTCATGGGGGTCAGGAATCAGAGGAGGGAAACAGTGCCAGAAAGGGGCCAGGGGTCAGGTACAGAGCCCAAGGTCATGCTTCCATGACCCACTCATACCCAGAAATGTGCTTTATTAATGCGCTAGTCAGCTCCCTAATGAAATTCGCTTCTCAGCTTACTGTCATATTCCACCCCATATCAACTTGACACCTGAAACAATCCTTCATCTCCACATTCTTATATCCTAACACGATATAACTCTGCTGCACACAACTGAGAATGCACCACTGCCTTCCCCAAAGTCTTAACAGTTCCAGCATTGCTCAAAACTCCAAGTCCAATGTTTTTTCTAAGACTCAAGGGAAATTATTAGCTGTGAATCCCTGCAAAATTCAAAAATCAAGTAACATATTCCCAAACATAGAATGGTGTAGGCTAAATATTTCATTCCAAAAAGGGAGAAGTAGGAGGTTAGAAAAGGATTAAAGCAAGATGAAAAACCAACAGGGCAACTTAAGTCCTGTAGTTCCCTGTCTGGCACCTAGGGCACGTGTGGTAAAATATGAATTCAGTAGGGCTTGGGCAGCTCCACCCATGGCCTTTCCAGTTGTAACACACATGATCTTCCTCTTGGGTTGGCGGCTCACAGCCTGCAGCTTTTCCAGAGAGGCATCTCACGTTCTTGGAATCTCCAACGTCCTAGGGTCTTCCCTGCACCTTTCGCTTTATTCTTATAGCTTCAAACCTGCTCCTCTGAGGGATACATTGCCTGGCCTTTCTTTAACATCTGGGTCAAAGCCCCCACAACTCCACAACTTTTGCATTCTGCATGCCTGAAAATTCAGCACCATCTGGACTGTGCCAAGACCTGCTATCAGCTCAAACCTTAGCCGTGCCTCCTTTGACCATGGCCTCTGAGTGCCTAGATAGCTAAGTATGGCAAAATTAGTCCCAGGGAACCAATTACCAAGAAAACTCTTCTTAAACGAATAGTTTATACTTTTTTTTTTTTTTCTGGTACTGGGGATCAAACTCAGGACCTTGCACTTGCCAGGCAAGCGCTTATGCCATTGAGCTATACCCCCAGCCCCAGTTTATACTTTTGCACCTTGAGCCCATGATGAGTGGGGTCTTGATGACTCTTGAGATATCCTTAGGTATTTTTCTTGCCTTGGTTCAAAGTACTTGGTATCTTTTTAATGGCTTTAATCTCTTCAGCAAATACAATTCCTTCGGCCTCAACATTACATGTGGTTATTTTATGCGAAATTTAGGTTTTTCAAGTAACCTATTGTAATGGTTGATATATTGTGTCAATTTGAGAAGTTTAAAAGTTTAATTCAACAGGGAGCCAGCATCCTTACTTTGTAAACATCCTGAGCTTGTGAAAGAGAAAGACATGGAAGTAGTGTGGGTATAAAGGACCCCTCCAGGGCGGATAGCCTGCATACAATATAAGGGAGGGGAAAAGACTTACTCCCCTCCCCCTTTTTGCTCTTATTGCTTTTACTGTCTTGTGCCTCCTTAAAGTTGCCTCTGTGCCATGCCACCCTGCCTTCAAGCCAGTTGATTATAGACTGAAACCTTCACAAACTGTAAGATAAGTAAACCTTTCCTTCCTTAATTTTGAGCTTTGGGTATTTTGTCTTGGCAATGAGAAAAAAGTAACTAAGACACCTGCTTTGATTTTTCTTCTCAATTCTCCTTATACACCTAGTGAAAAAAAAAAGGCAGCAGTCTTATGCTACAACCTGCACATTGGGCTATCTTGAAATTTCCTATGCCAGATCAACTGGTCCATATCTCTTAAACTTAGCCTCTGTAAAGTATAAGGAAATGGGCAAAATACAAACAAATTCTTTATTAGAAGGTAACATATGTGGCTTGTAGTCTAATTCCCAGTAGAATCCACATTCCAGTATGTAACACCATGATCCTGGCCTTTACTGACCCTGTTCTTGTAAGCATTCTGGTCTTCTGAGCTCTGATAAAAATCATCTATTAGACTCTGCTTACAACATTCTAGGTTTTTACCAGATCATATTTTGAAAATTTTCCAAATTCCTTCCTGCAAACCACTTCTAAAAGCTTCTAAACTACCAGTGCTACATGGGCGAGTATACTCAGAACAATTACCCCAATTTTCTGGTACCAATTTCCTGTATTGTCAGTTTTCCCATTGTTGGACAAAATGCTCACTTTAAAGGAGGATAGGTTTAATTGGCTGATGGTTTCAGAGGATTCAGTCTATTGTTATCCGGCTGAAGGTAGGATTATCATGGCAGAAGGATATGATGGAAGAAAGATTCTCAGTTGAATGGCAACCAGGAAGCAGAGCAGGGGAACAGAGCTAGAGAGGAAGAGGGTAGGACGCAGACATAGGTCACACCTCCATGACCACACAGACACACGCAGGAGTGGGATCCACTAATCCTCCAGGAATCTCTCAAGTCAATCAAGTTGACACTCCATCTTACCTATCACTCTTGCTACCAAGTGCACTAAGAGAAACACATTAATAATATAAATGCAAATAAACTGACACTGGAGTGATAGGGTAAATTAAGGTTCATCATTTCACTTGGTAGAGGACATCCAGCCAGAGAGGAATGTCTACTCATGGTACCTGTTAATTAAATTGTCAACCAAGTCCATGTAGAATACTTTGTTGGAAAGAACTAGGTGGTGGTCTGCAGAAGTCCTGCTTCACCTGCAGAAGTAAGAAAAATTGATGTCTGTGAACAGTGGTGTTATAGTTTGTGTCTAGATGTTCCCCTAAAGCCTCATGTGGTTATAAGTGGGGCTTTTGAGAGGTGGCTTGATTTACAATATGCGATGTGGGATTAAGTGTGTGATGCTAGGATCAATGGTGTGTGATTACCGTATTAGTCCACTGATTGGTTCAGCATAGTTCTGGGTATGCATAATGGGAGGTGCACCTGAGTATGAATGCTACCTATCCAAAGGGTGTGTAGCCTGGGTAGACTAGCAGGCACAGAAAGAGAGCTGCTGTAGTTACTTGCTGCTTGCTGCTTTCTGCCTGTCGTTCTTTGCCATGGATTCCTTTTCATCTGTGATTTCCCTCTGTCATGCTACCCTGCTTGGACCCAGCCAACTATGGACTGAAACCTCTACAAACTGTGAGCTGAAATAAATCTTTTGGATGTCAGGTATTTTGTCTCAGAAACAAGAAAAGTAACTAAGACAATAGGTCTGTCTTTAGCCCTGCCATAAAGATCTCTGATTTTTTGGCCAACTGCAGAAATGAATTGCTTCCAGAACTAGGGCATCTAGAATAAAAGGTGCCTTTGAGACAAGACCTTGCAGTAACATCAGGAAAATAAATGACCTTCTTCCAGATGAGTCTGCAACTGGTGGCTGGAGTGAAGCACAACAGGAAAGGGAAGTTGCCAGACCCTGTGGGCATCATTAGATATTGGCTGGGTTATTCTTGAGAACCATAACGCCACACATCCACCTGGAAACATGTAGAATGAAAGAGCATGAGGCTGATTACATATGCTCAAGGTCTCAAGTTTTCCCTGAATTTCTCCCAAATTCCTATAGGTAGAGATGAACAAGACCTATTCAATGACTGCTAGGATCCCTGCCTTGAATCCCTAATACATTATCAAAGCAGTTAATGAAAAGTTTGTGACATTTCTGGACAGATCAAGGACATAGAGTGCCCAGGGGTGATAGGATGGGGCTTTCATTGTATTCCTTCTCAGTAACTGGTCTGGCCAGGGCAGAAGACATCTCCAGGAGCGTGGTGATGACTTGTTCCTCCAAGCATAGCCTCTTCACTAAAACAAACCAGCAGATCTGTCCTATGCATAGGATGTGGGCTGTTTCTCAATCAGAGAAGACCACAGGTGGATTCTCTGCATTATTGGGAACAGTAGTCCATCTCCACTGTGTGCTTCTGGTTAGATAATTCATCATCAGTGCAGCACACACAATTCTCTTCTCACTGCAGGGGCTCTGTGGCTGAACTGTCTGGCAACAACAAAATGCTGAAAGGACCTGAGGAGGAAGGGCTTCTGTTGGCTCTAGGTTTCTTAGAGTGAGACAGGCTGACCAGAGCTCAGGAAGTGAATTCAAGGAAAATTCAGGGCAAAGCGTGGAGTCCATCTGTCTGGAGCACCTGGGTTATGTTGATAGGCAGGAGCACAAGAGGTCTTGCCTCGTACTCTTCACTTCTGCTTTGGGGCTCTTAAACTGCCAACTGGGGATCAGTAGGGCTTGTGGTATTGGGGTTGCCTCATAGGAGAAGTGAAGGAGGAGCATCAGAACAGAAGGGGGTTCTGGGGCATTGTGCACCAACATGCATGCCCTGTCTTAATAGCTAAGGGAGAATTGAGCTCCACGTGCAGGCTGGCACCCAGGACATGCATCTCTCAGTGCAGCCATCTGGGATCTCCCATGGTGAGAGCAGGTGGGAGTCAGTGGGATGCTGAAGGGAGGCAATGAGAGCAGGGCTTAGCACTGTAGGAGAGACACCATCAATGCCACCTCTGACCTTTTGGAGCAAAGCAACACAAATCCCTCATCTGTTTGATGTGGGTGCCAGGGAGGGCCACATAGCCACCCACTGGGTCCCTACTCCTGGGCATTCTGAGGGCTTCCAGCATCTTCTAAATGAGTTGTCTTTTTGCTAAAGTGATAGATGGTTTCCTAGACATGCACGTGAGAACTCTGATACTGCAGGAAGCATGGAACACAAAGACCATGTGCACCAGAACTGTAGCCAGAGCCAGGCTCCCTGCAGAGACTGTAAGCTCAGTGACAAGGTCCCTCCTGGCTTCCCTCATCAGGGCTGTCTTCCCACCCTGTGCCAGATCCTGGCCAATTTACTTCCGATTTTCTTCCTCCCTCCTTCTCAGATCCTGGCCATGTCCATCTGCAAGGATGCGCACAAATCCCCACAGGCCCTGGACACAGCAGACCCTGGTCCAGGACCTCAGTCACACCAGGATGAAGTGAATGAATGGGCTACCATGAGTGATGTGGCTCTCTGGCTTCTTGTGATCTCTAGATGGCAGAAATTTTGCAAAGAGAAGTGTCTTAAAAACACATCACCAAGGCAGGATCTTACTAATTTGTGATAATGAGCAATTCCTGCTTTGTTTTCTAATACACCACACAGCAGGAGTTCTGCATCCCAATTATGGATGGAAAATACCTTTGTCTTCTATTGCGTCTTATTACTGAACCAAGCACCTTGGGCCTCAGACATCTGGGCATCTCCCAAGCATCTCTGTGCCACCTTCCTACACCTTGGAGTCAGAATTTGAATGACTGAGGCACCCTGGACCCCATCAGTACTTTTCAAAACAAATAGAACACAAGCCCCATGTATTGCAGCACTCTGGGAGGCTGAGGCAGAAGAATTGCAAGTTCAAGCCCACCTTGGGCAACTCAGTTCGATGTATCTAGAACACACCAGTGCAAGGTTTCATTTACTTTTCATCTGCTGTGTCTCTGCCCTTAGAGCTGGCACAAGGAGAGTCGAGTTGGCTACTTTTTAAGTGTGCTGTGGCCACATCAGTCCAGTAATGGCCATGTGGGTTCTCAGCAGGGTTCTGCCACTCTTCTCTTCTGTCTTCATGTTGTGACAGGACACTGGCATTCCCGGTCCATGATAATGGGCACCTTGAGGAAGGGAACTTGATTCTGATAGCTAGCAATCCAGCCTGTTCCCAGATAGACACAGTATCAGGGGCTATTACTGACTGGCTCAGGAGAAAGCACTTGCTCCTCTTTGCCCAGGGACAGCTGGGTCCTACCTGCTCTGTCCACTTTAGTACTGGTATGGGGTTGCTGTCATATGGCCTCCATACTTCTGTCTACTGGGTGCCTTAGTTACATGGACTAGGGAGACAGGTAGGGCAAGCCCACATTTCAAAGCCTGGGCCTTCAGTTGGCTTGATCAGTCCTCCCTGTGCCAATCTCTTTCTGCCTTCTGGAGATTCCTACAGAACCTGGCTGGGTTGTCACCACTTTGTACTCCTCCAGCTGTGTCTGACCCCATGGTCCAGGCCCATGGGACATGTTAGCTTCCTCTGCTCACCCACTCACTCACGTCCATCTTGGACAAAGACGTACATGATGCTGGCATCTGCTTCTTTCACCAACTAATTTCAGTGGCTGTTCCTGCAGCAGGTTGTGACCGGTGGCTGGCTTTGTTTGCACCGAGATGGCCCAGCTGCTTCTTTAATACTGTTTCTCACTGTCTGTGTTTTCTAGCCAACTCTGAGTCCTTCATTCAGCCTCATCAGAAAGGAACTCAGGGGATGGGGTTGAGCCCCATGTCACTCTAGGGAGGCCTTGAGAAGTGGTCACTAGATACCACCATTTACATTTATTTTAGGTTCTGGTGCAATTTAGACAATCTGCTTAATTTACAGGATTAGAATCTCATTTCCCAAATGCACTTGCTTTCCAAATAGGAAGAAAAACATAAGCAGATGTTAGAGTTACAGGAAATTAGAAGTGAAATGGCCACCTTAGAGATCACTGGCTTTACAGTTCAAGAAACTAAAGCTGAGAAAGATTGTGTCTGGCCCAAGATTAGTGATGAGGGAGCCAATCAGAGAGAGAGAGAAGAAGAAGAACAGGTGAGGGAAGAGAAAGAAGAAAAAAGAAGAAGAGGAGAGGAGGGGGGAGAGAAAGAGAGAGAAAGAGAGAGAGAGACTTCTTATATGTACTTCTTGTAGTACATTGAGGTTAGTGGTTTCTCTGTTAAAATTAACAACATTGGGGGAGAAGCTCGGCCCAGGGAGGGACATCCAAGCGGTCCTCCTGCCTGCACAGACCCCGGGACAGGTGAGCTCTTTGGGCACCCAACCAGATTTCTGAGTTGGTGAGAACCTCGGCCCAGGGAGGAACACCCGAGCAGCCCTTCTGCCTGCACAGACCCCGGGACGGGTGAGCTGTTTGGGTGCCCGACCGGATTTCTGAGTCAGGGAGAAGCTTGGCCCAGGGAGGGACACCTGAGTGGCCCTCCTGCTTGCACGGACCCCGGGATGGGTGAGCTGTTTGGGCGCCCAACCGGATCACTGAGTGGGGGAGGAGCTTGGCCCAGGGAGGAACATCTGTGCAGCTCCCCCTGCCTGCACGGACCCTGGGGCCAATGAGCTGTTTATGCGCCCCGGCCAGGTCTCTGGGTAGGGAGTAGCTTGGCCCACAAAGCAGCATATGAGCAGCCTTTTGAGCGGAACTCTCAGCAAAAAGCTCAAGGGACATTCTCCCGAAGAGAAGGAGCCATTGGAGCAGCCGTTGCAATGGACTTTTGCCTGGTGAACTGCCTGGGTAATTTATAGCTCAATATTTTGAATCTGATACCCAAAAATGGGAAGAAAGAAGAACAAAACACAGTCTCAGAACCCAACCCCACCCAGAACAAGTCCTGGATGCGAGGATATAGGGGAACTAGGAAGCCACATACCTGCAAGTTCCGAAACAATTGCATCTGAAATAAAGAAACAACTCCATTAGGCCATAGAAGAGATTAAAGCAGAAATAAGCCACATACCTGCAATTTATGAAATGATTACGTCCGAAGTAACGAAACAACCTCATCAGGCAATAGAACAGATTAAAACAGAAATAAGTCACATACCTGCAATTTCGGAAACGATCACATCCGAAATAAAGAAACAACTCCATCAGGCCACATAAGAGATTAAAGTAGAAATAATCTCTCAGACAAAAAAATGAACTGAAAACTATAATGGAAGAAATGTTCCATACACACAGAGAAGAAATAGATAAAAGAATAGAAGAAAATAGGAAACAAATGGAAACATTACAAGAGCAATTTAGGAATGAATTACCACGAATGAAACAGGTCCAAAGAGATGGCCAGGAATTGAAAACTTCCACTGAAAGCTTGGAAAACCACTTAAATGAAGCTGAAGATAGAATTTCATGTCTTGAAGACAGCATGGCAGCTAATGAGCGTGAAAGGAAGGATCTCATAAAGTCATCAAGGATCCAAGAAAAATCAATGCAACAGCTGCAAGACCAGGCAAAAAGAAATAATATTCGAGTAATAGGAATCAGCGAAACAGAAGGAGACAATACAAATGATATAAAAAGAATATTTGATGAAATAATAGCAGAAAATTTCCCAAACATGGTGAAAGATACTGAAGTACAGTTGATCGAGGCATATAGAATCCCAACGAGCCATAACCCAAAGAAAACCACACACAGACATGTAATAGTCAAGATCCCAGACATCCAGCAAAAGAACACAGTATTAAAAGCTGCTAGAGAAAAGAAACAGATCACCTATAAAGGAAAGCCCATCAGAATCACAGCAGACTTCTCAACAGAAACCATGAAATCGAGAAGAGCTTGGAGCAAGGTATTATAGATTCTGAGACAAAGCAGATTCCAACCCAGACTGATGTATTCTGCAAAACTATCCTTCAAATTCAATGGAGAAATAAAATATTTCCATGACAAAGAACAACTGAAGAACTTCATGAGTGCCAAACCAGCATTGGAAAAAGCACTAAAAGATATTATAGACAGAGAAAAAAGTGAGCACAATCTCAAGAACAACAATAGAAAGAAACCCTCAAACAGAACAAGTAAGTAAACAGATACCAAAAGTAGGAAAACAACAAGTAAATAACATGACTAGAATAAGCCAACATACAACCATTATAGCCATCAATGTAAATGGCCTCAATTCACAAGTCAAAAGCAAAAGATTGGCAGAGTGGATTAAGAAACACAATCCAATGATATGCTGTATACAGGAAACACATTTTACTCAAAAGGAAATCCACAGGCTGAAAGTTAAAGGATGGAAAACAATTCTCCATGCAACAGATCCCCAGAAAAAAGCAGGGGTAGCTATTATGTTTGCAGACAATGTAAACTTCAAACCAAAAACAATCAAAAGAGATAAAGAAGGCCATTACATACTAGCTAGGGGAAAG
>PVLD010022100.1:0-29996 GCA_004027595.1 Dinomys branickii | reverse complement strand
TAAGCTCTTTCATGGCCTGTTGGAGTTGTTTAATTTCGGATGCAATCGTTTCATATCTTGAAGTTATGAGGCTTCCTGGTTCCCTTGTTTCTTCCTCTTCAAAACTTGTTCTGGGTGGGGTTGAGTTTTGAGACTGCGTTTTGCTCCTCTGTTTTCCCATTTTTGGGTATCAGATTCAAAATGTGGAGCTATAAATTCCGAAGGCAGTTCAGCAGGCTGAGGTCAGCTGCAAAGGCTGCTCCAATGATTCCTTCTCTTTGGGAGAATGTCCCTTAAGCTTTCTGCTGAGAGTTCCGCTTAAAAGGCTGTACAGATATTGGTTAGATACTCCCTTCCTAGTGACCTGGGTGAGGTGTGTAAGACCGCTCCCCCGCCCTCCCAGGGTTCCCTGCAGGTATAGGGATGGATCTCCTCCCCCACTCGGTGATCTGGTCGCGAGCGCCGATATCTCACCAGTTTTTGGAGTCCCTGCAGGCATGAAGCTTCCAAGGTGCCAGTCTATCCTTTGGGGCTTTGTGCGCGGCCCGCCCGATGTACGCGAAACGTGGGACCGCTGGGCGTTGCCTCCGCCAGAGAGCGGATCTCTGTCGGGAGTCGCCGGAGTGCTGCGCCGGCTCGGGAGGCGGGAGGGACCAAGCTGTCCGTGTTCTCAGGGCGTTAGGACCCAGCAAATCTTCCTCCCCGCTCCCGGCGTTTGGGGCCCTCCGCGCGCCCGCCCGACACGCGCGAAACGTGGGATTGCTGGGCGTCTCCGCCGCTAACAGGCCGATCTCTGTCGGGAGTCGCCGGAGAGCTGCACCAGCTCGGGAGGCGGGAGGGACCAAGCTGTCCAAAATTTAAACATTAACTATAGTTTTCATCCACATCTCTTACTTTCGGAGGTTAGAAGTACAAGATGAAGGTGCCAACAGGGGTGGCTTCTGGGAAAGGTCCTCTTCATGGCTCACACATGGCTACTTTATCACTGTGCACGTCACAGTGTAGTCGTGGTGGAAATGGGACAAGAGAAGATGTAGGTATCTTTCCTATCTCTTCCTCTTTTTAAAAGGTGTCATGGCTTGAGTGTAGAAGTCCCCCAGAGCCTCATATAGTTATTGGTGGGCTTTTTAGAGGTGGCTGCAACTAGGGTGTGCGATGCTGGGATTGAGAGTGTGTGATGGCATCGTTCTGGTATAGATAATGGGAAGCCCCACCTTTGGTATGGGTGGCACTACGCAAAGGGGAGCTAGTCTGGAAGGCATAAAAGGGAGAGACAGGCTGCTGCTGCTTCTTTGCTACCTTGCTGCTTTGCTGCCTCTGCCTACCATGAACTGTTTCCTCTCTGCCATGCCACCCTGCCTTGGACCCAGCCAACTGTGGACTGACAGCAGTACACACGGAGCCAAATAACCCTTTCCTCCATTAACTCTGAGGGTTGGGTATTACATTTCAGGAACAAGAAAAGGAACCAAGATGCAAGAACACCAGTCCTATCAGATTACAGTAGTGATGTATAGGCCTAATTTAATCTTATTATCTCCTTAAGGTCCTAATCTCTAAGTCACTTTGCGGATTAGAACTTCAATATTTTAATTCCATCTGTAACAGAAGTGGGAGAGATGAACTGTAACCCAAGTTTTGCCCGACTGTGAAACTTATGCTTGTTCATCTATACTTGACAATTCCTAGTGCATGAAATCAGCATATGAGATGACACTAGTGATATGTTCTCCCTATGAAGTTAATGTGTTAGTACCACAGTTGAGAAGGTAATTCTACCATGCTCCCTCCTCTCCAACTATGGTACATATGAATGGTCGCTATCCTAATTAAATGGTACAAAATAAAATACGTCAACCATTTTTCTATACTTTGTCTCCAGAAAGAGTCCTTCCGAATCTGTGAGCATGTTAGAGTCAAGCTCCAGCTATCAGAATTTGGCAAAGAGGTGATTATATAGACTCATGGCTGTGTCACTGGGAAAAATGTGAGTTCTTGAACTCACGGAGAAGATGGGGAAGGTAAGCAAAGAAGAATTTCACAGAGGATTGCTTCCCTGAAAAAAAAAATGAAGTGAAGTAGTACGCCAGAGAGAGCTGGGAGAAGAATAACAGTACTCTGATGGTCGAGGAACGGCTCTTGGTTGTGGTGACATTTGATCTAAGACTCGGAAGGTAATTAAGGGGTTAGTCATGGAGCTATTTTGGATTCAAATACTTTAGGTAGAGGGATAGTGAACTCAAAAGCTGTGAGTGAGAAAACATCATTTGTTTGGTGGAACAAAAAGAAGGGAGTGAGAGGTGTGTGACAGCACACACCTTTTATCCCGGCTACTGGGAGGCTGAGCAAGAGAATCATATGTTTAAAGTCAGCATGGGCATAGCTACCTGTAAGCCTTTACCTCTGTCCTAAGATTTGACCACTTACGTTAATTTTGGGAGGGAAGGATATGGTGTAATTGGCCCAGCATCACTTTTCCACAAATGAACCACAGAATTGTTGACACAGATAAAACAGAAACTGGCATACACTGGTACCAATTAATAGCAATAACTATGCCACACTGGCAGTAGCAACAGAATCAGCAACAATAACAGAGTCAAGACAAACTGGATATTGACATATTGTTATGGTGTCTGCATATTGTGTGTGCTTGTCCCCCCAAATCCTCATGCAGTTATGGGGTGGCTTTTAGAGTTTTTGACTGATCCATGATCCAATGCTGGGATTATGGGTGTGAGAGCTATACCCGCCCTAGGGCAGATATTTGTAAGGGACAGAAAGAGGCAGCTGTCTGCCATTCCAGCTGCCATTCCTCCCTTCTTGCACTCATTGCTTTGCTGTGTACCACCGCCATGAGCTGTTGCCCTCTGCCATGTGCCACTGTGCCTCAGATCCAGCCAAGTAGGGACTGAAGCCTCCACAAACTGTAAGCTAAATAAACCTTTCCTTCCTTCATTTGGATGTTGGGTATTTTGTCTCAGCAACAAGGAAAAAAGTAACCAAGACACATATCATAAAAACCAATAAAAGCTGGCACTGTACTAAGCTGGTAGAGAAAGGCAAAAATATTGCTTGCAAGATTTTTAAGGTAAAACCCATTAGAATTACAGCAGGTTTCTCTCCTTCTTTTTCTCTTTCTTGCTTGCTTGCTTTGTTTCTTTCTATGCTGGGGATTGAACTCAGGACCTTTTGCATGCTAGAAAAGCTTTCTATTACTGAGCTATACCACTATTTCTTTATTATACCTTATCAAGAAGTCAGAAGAGCTTGGATAAAGTATTTTAATCCCTAAAACAAAACAAATTACATATCACACTAATTAATATATCTAGAAATCTTTCACAATTGATGGAGAAATAAGGTCTTTCAAAGACAAAGAGAAACTTAAGGAATCCATCACCATTGAATCTGACTCCAAAAGATTCTCAAGGATATCCAACAAGAGCCAAAGATGCCAAACAGTCCAGTGAAATAACAGGTAGGGTGAGTAATCAAGCAGAAGCGGGGAAAAGAAAGGAAGCAGCTACAGGGACTGAATGCAGTGACAGGCACAGGTCAGTACCTCTCCGTAATAACTCTCTGAATGGGGTCAACTCCCTAATCAAATGACGCGTTGGCTGAAAAGATAGACCTACATGGCATTCTGTATACAAAAAGCACATTTAATCCAAAAATAAATTCATGGACTAAAAATAAAAGTATGGGAAACAATATTCTGTGAAACTAGACCTGAAAATAAGCAGGAGTAGTCATTCCATTTTCAAAAACAGTATACTTTAAGCCAAAATTGATCAGAAGAGGCACTGTATATTTGTTAAGGGAACAATTCAATGGGAAGAATATATATCATATATCATATATTATTATATATTATATATATCATGTATTGTATGTTATATACATATGATAATACATATTCTAAGTTAACATTATATATTATGCATATATAGATATCACTGTCATGCACAATTTCATAAAACAAACACAACTAAACGTAAGAGAGCAGACAAATGCACAATTATATTTGGAGAACCTCAAATATTAGTTATTTCTTTATTGAACAAATAGACCTAATAGATATCTATCTATGGAGTATTCCAAACAACAACAAAATACACATTCTTAGCAGCACACAAAACTTTCTCCAGAATAGACCACAAACAAGCCCATAAAGCATGCTTAAGTACATACAAAAGAATCCAAATTATCCCCAGCTTATTATCAGATCATAGTGCAATAAAACTAGAAATCAAGCAAAATAAATCACAGAAATTATGTATACACAAGGATGTTAAATAATACACTCTAGTAATCAGTAAGCCACAGACAAAATCAAGAAAGTAATTAGACAGCTTTCAGCATCAAACAGTAATACTAGTTCACATACCATAACCTGTGGGTCACAGTGCAATCCTAAAATGAATATTTATAGTTCTGAATGTCCACATTATAAAAACAGTGCAAGCCAAAACAAATAACCCAATGATGTCCTAGAAAAACAAAAACAACCCAAAGCTACTACAAAGGAGGAAATTATAAGGATGAGACCAGAAATTATAAAATTGAAAATAAAAAATATAATGAATTGTGGACCTTGTTCTTTAAAAAATAAAATATACAAGCCAGTCTTACCAAAAAGTAGGTGAAATCAAAACTACCCAAATCCAGATCATTAATAACTACTTTGAAAATATGTACTGCCATAAATTGGGGGATTCAGAGAAAAAGATAGATTTCTAGATACATATACACTGTCAAAACAGAACCACCAAAATATCAAAACTCTGAATAATCTAATAATGGGCAAAGGAATTGAAGCAGCAGTGAAAACCTATCAGCTGAGAGAAGCCCAGGACCTGATAGATTCATTGATGAATCCTACAACAACTTCAAGGAAGATCTCATGCTAATATTCTTCAAACTCTAATGAAATTGAAAGAGGAGTACTCCCAAACTCATCTCTAGACACTATCATTAATTACCCCGATTCCAAAACCAGACAAGGACCCAAATAGAAAAGAAAACTACAGGCCAATCTCTTTAATGAATATGGATGCAAAAACTTTCAACAAGATTCTGGAAGCAGAATGCATCAAATCATCAAAAAGGTCATACACCATGACCAAGTAGGCTTCATTCTAGGGATGTAAGCATGGTCAAACGTACGCAAGTCAATAATTACAATACACTACATAAACAGAAGCAAGGCCAAAAATCATATGATAGTCACAATAGATGCAGTGAAAAATCTTTGACAAAATCCAACACCCATTCATAATACAAATGCTGAATACCTTACCTCAATCTGATAAAAGCCATTTCTGGCAAACTAACTGCCAATATCATATACTAAAAGGGGAAATGCTGAAAGAATTCCTTCTAAAACTGGGAACAAGACAAGGATGTCCATGATTACTGTTCCTATTCAATACAGTACCCAGAACATTAGCTAGAACAACCAAGCAAAAAGAAAGAAATAAATAGGATATTTATAGGAAAGAAAGAAGTCAAGTTATCTTTATTTGCAGATGACCTGATCCTTTATATGGAAGACTCAAAAAAATTCCACTAAGGTTCTTAGAATTCATAACCATGTTCAGTTGTAATAGGACACAAAATGAACATACAAAAGTCAATAACATTCCTGAACACTAATAAAGAGCTCACAGAGAAGGGAAAATAATACCACTCTCAATAGCACTGAGAAAAATTACTACTTATGAATTAACCTATGTAAAGAAAACTACAGGAAAAGAGTATCAAATCCCCTATTCCTGAACAGACAGAACCTTCACTATAAAAAATGACCATTGTTCCAAAACTGATGATATATACATATATAATATATATATTTTATATATATACTTAATGCAATCCCAATAAAAATATCAAGTGTTCCTTATACAACTAGAGAAAACAATCTTATATACATATATAAGATATATATAATATTCTCTATAAAACTAGAGAAAGCAATCATATATAAGATTGATAAAACAATCGTATATATAACAATCATATATATTTAATATATATATTTAATGCAATCCCAATAAAAATATCAACAGTGTTCCTTATAAAACTAGAGAAAACGATCTTAAAAGTCATGTGGAAGCAGAAGAGACCCAGAATAGCAAAGGAAATCCTGGTCAACAAGAACAAAGCAAAAGGCATCACAATTCCAGATTTCATTTTATATTACAAAGCTACAGTGATAAAAACAGCATTCTACCGGCACAAAAGCAGATATGTAGATCAGGGGAATAGGAGAGAAGCTGCAGAAACAACCATAGGCAATTCAGCCATCTGATCTTTGACAAAGGGACCGAAAACACACACGGGAGGAAAGATAACCTCTAACTAATGGCACTGGGGAAAATGGCTATGTTTATAAAAAGACTTGAGACCTGTATCTCTCACCATGTAGTAAAATTTAAAAAATGGAGAAGAATCTAAATATTCAAACATAAACAATCTATTGGGAGATAAAATAGGCAACATTCAAAGACATACACGTAGGTAAGGACTTTCTGAGCAGAACCCCAGTTGTACAACAAATAACACAAAAAAGCAACAAATGGGTTCATAGCAAATTAAAAAGCTCTGCACAGTAAAGGAAACAACCAGTAAAGAGTCAACCTAAAGAATGAGAAAAAATTTTTCCAGCTACTTGTCAGACAGAGGACTGTTATCCAGAATATGTAATGAACTCAAAAATGTTTGACCCCTTACAGTAAAAGATTCAATAAAAAAATAGGCAAGTGAAACAAATAAACTGTTTTCAGAAGAAATACAAATGGCCAAATTATTGAACAAATGTTCAATAATTTCTCACCGTTAGACAAATGCAGAGTAAAACAACACTGAGACTGCAGCGTAGTCTGGGAAGAGTGGCTGTCTTCAAGAAACTGAGTAACAGCAAATGCTGGCAATGCTGCGGGGGAAGATGAACTCTTGTTCAGTGTTGTCATCAACGTATATTCATAACCACTATTGAATGAAGTGTGGGGATTTGTCAAAAACTAAAACACTAAAAATTCCCTTTGATCCAGGTATTTCCTTTCTGGGTATTTTCCCCAAAGTGTTAAAGACATCATGTTACAGTGGTACATGCATAGTCATGTTTGTACCTGCAGAACTCACAACAGCTAAATCTTGTGTCCACCAGTAGATGAATGGCTGAAGAACACGTGGTACTTATACACAACGCAATTCTACTCTGCCATTAAGAAGGGCACATCTGAATCATCTGCAGGCAAATGGATGCACACTGAGGCCATAATGTGAAGTGAAATAAATCAGAAAGAAAGCTGAATATCACATTGGCTTTTGCTGTATGAGAAAACCAAAGTATAAATAAATTAAGGAGCAAAATAAAAGATATGTAATAGGAAAGAGGCAGGTAGATCTTTTGCAAATAGAAGGGGTCAAAGAGATGGAGGGAGTGGCCAGGAGCAGAGGGAAAAGGGACAGAAAGAGCTGAGATGTGTTATGTGAGTGCACCAGCTCCCCACGTTGAACGTAATCATTCTGTACTGCACACATGTACTAATAAAAATAAAAATAAAAACAATGGTGGTGTCAGCCAGCCTCGTATCAAAGAGGGCCTGGTACACTGTGGAGAGGATGTTGGCATTTATTCTTGGGGGAGTGTAACTCCCTTGGAAGGATTTACACATGGCCGGGTGGGCATTTGTAGATAAAAAAATTTGGCAAAGTACACAGCAGACATTTGGAATTTTGCTTCCCTCTTTCCCCATGAGTAGCTTTCTATGAGGCAGAAAGGAGAAAATTATTCTGTGGAAGGGGGCAGTTTCAAATTTGTGTTTGAAGAGCTGCTGTGCCGGAATATCAGCGTAGGATAACAGTGCGGATCTGTGGAAGCTTTGCTTGTCCCTCGCCCTTGTTTAGTGTTGAAGAAGCACAGCCATCTGTGGGTCTCTGCCCACCTCATTTCTCCATTGTTCAGATAACCTAGATAACGTTGCAACAAGGAGTGAGTCGCTGCTTCGTGCTTCCTCCTCTCTTCCCTCCTGGGCTCCACACTTTCCTTTCTTGCCTTCTAATGAGGGAGGCATTCTGTGTTTTCTGTGCTCTGTTCTCCACGCAAATGCAGCCTGCTCCGATTATATTTCCAGGGCCCTGATTTCATTGTCAGCTTGTGAACTCCTCCAGTGAGCATAATTCAGAAGCCACAATGGGAGGGAAATCCGGAGTTGACACACATGTGCTGCTGCCCTCCGGTAGCTGCTGTGAGCCAGACTGAGTGGAGGCTTCCTGGGGAAAGGGTCGCACCGCCTCTACCTGCCAGCCCTCCTTGTCTGGCTCTGTGCTTGGATGGCACCTGCGCTTTGAGGACACCTGCGGCCTTTACAATGACATATTCCCACGTAGCAGCTGATCACTGGAGGCACGGCCTATGAAGGAGATAGGGAGCACGAAGCTAAGCTGGAGCTACAAGATAGGAAATCTGGAAGGTTGGAGTGGAGAAGGGAGATGTGACCATGAAGGAAAAGTAGTTAGTGGACAGTGTTGTAGATTTCAGGGGCAGGTTTCCTGGGCCTAAAGAAGTTCATTCTGATGAACGTGAAGAAATAACATCAAAAATAGGGTGAGATAGAGTGACAGGATGTGCTTATTCGTGCCTCTGCAGTGTTGTGTCCGTGATGCTGAGAGCCGAGTCTCTCAGGAAGGAGGCTGCTGTTGCACACGGTGACACAGCTCTTAGCAGAGCTAAGGTTTAGGGCACTAGCCTCCTGTTATTCAAGGGTTATTTTCTGAAGACCATCTTTTTCAAGGGCTGAAGAGCATTGTTTTCCTGTCGGGTTAGGTGCCCACATGTGTCAGTGGACCTTCAGATTCTGTCAGCCCTGCAGAACGCCTCTGAGCGCCTGGTTTTCTCTTCTCGTTCTTTCCCTTTCTTTTTTCCTTTCTCTTCTCTTTCCCCTTCCTTTTCTTCCTCCTTCTCCTTTTCTTTTTCTGCTTCTATGTGTTCCTTTGCTTTTTTCTGGTTCCACTTCAGCGGGCAGGTGAAGTGTAAATTAAAAGAAATGGACCTCCAAATGACCTGTTATATGTGTTGTCACTCTATATAACTGTATTGAAATTACACTGCATGTGAAATCAACATTTAAATACTTGTACTGTGGAAATACAGGTACATTTTTATTAACATTAAATAATAAGATACGATGATTCTAATAGCCTCCATTACATAGAAGCAGTAAAAGCGTATCTTCAGGAGAATGCATCAAGGCATGGGAAATAGCTCTGCTTTCTGTCAGTGAAAGAAGTAACCATTTATTCATTCTACTGTTGTTTGATTCCACTGGCATTTTGATTAGCAGGTGCTTTTCATTCATTTTTTCTAGCTTGCTTATTACAATTAAATAGTGTTCTAAATTTCGTTAGGTTTTAGTAAAAATGAAGATATAATTGTTAAGCAATCACATTTGCAGAGCCCCTAAATTCTATTCCATGATCTGAGGTTGAGAGTTAAGAATCTGCATTAGGATGTCCCTGAGATGGAAAGGTTAGTTGGCTAGCCTACCCATACTCAAACTAGAAAGTTATACTCTTGTTCTGGGTTCCTTCTCTAGAGATCTTTTTGGAAACAGGATAATTTTTATGGTACTTGGGAGCTGAATATATTCCAGAGGTATGCTGAGTAATCACCATAGTAACCTGCTCTGTTGTTCGGAAGACATTCAATCCCTTGGAGCTAACCTGCTTCTCCAGTGACCCACACTCCTGGTCCTAGAAGTGACTGCTTGCAGGATGACTCTGGGATGATGTAATTCCGTAATGACAGCAGGGTTGCTCCAAATGCAGCCTCTACAAAATCACCAAATGATACAAAATGTGGTCCATTTTGTAAGGATTTATGATGGCATTCAAAAGTGTATCGAGTACTTAATGTGTGTGAGGGCTTGTTCTAGGTGCTGTGACAACAGCAGTGGTTAAAAAAAGAAGGAAAGGAGAGGGAGAGAGGGTGGGAAGGAGGGAGGGAGGGAGACAGGGAAGGAGGGAGGGAGAGAAAGAAGAAAGAAGGAAGTCAGAAGAATATTTGTTCACATGTCAAGGATTCTTTTAAGGAGTAACAATATTGATTTTCTTTGCTACCTTTTGGGATGATTCTTGATCAGGGCCAATTTATTTACATATATATATATATATATATATATATATATATATATACCAGACCAAGGTGACACACGTGTATTAGACAGAACAGTGATTCATAGGAAGTGCAGAAGTACAGTTAAGTGAAGTAACTGCTTCCTGTCTCACATCAGAACATACTTCCTGCTGTTGGGGTACTGGAGATTGAAAGTCTTCTTCAGGAGTAACTAAAGACTAGGAATATCCAGAAAGAGACTGAATCTGAGCCAAGGTTAAGAAGGCCATGATCAGCTGGATGGGTCCTCAGCTCAAAGAGGCTATTTCATTACATGACCCACTCTGAGGGCCATGTAACTCAGATCTGATCTTCTTAAAGTCTGCTGTAGTTTCTGAAGACAAGCAGCTCCGTCTCCTTCAAGGTTGAAGAAGCATTGCAAGGCTGGCCTTGGCCTCCCCCTCCCATTACAGTCGTTCCCTGTGTCCCTTGATTTACTGCTCTCTAAGTCCTTTTGCAAGGTGTTCACTTTTGTTCTTCATCTCAGGAGAACATTCCTTCTTCATGCTGTTGCGTGTACTTCTCCCCCTGCCTCCAACTTTCCTCAGACGTCCGCCTGACATTCCTCAGCTTTTTGCCTCCTTATCAGCCTGGTGAATCTGATCACCTTATTTATTATTTTCAAAATGTATTTTTATATTTATTGATATGTGGTGATTGTGCATATTTATGGGATACATTATGATATTTCAATATATGCATACAATATGTAATGTTCAGCTCAGAGTAATGGTCAGGTATCTCAGATATTTATCATATTTGTGTTGAGAAATTCAAAATCCTTTCTGCTACTGATTTTTGCTATCCGCCATAGCTACGGTACTGTGCTAGGTGATATTAGAAGTTATTGTTCCTATTCAACTACATCCTGATATCCATTAATCATCTCTTCCTCCCTTCTTTCCTTCCTTCGTTCCTTCCTGTCTTCCTTCCTTCCTTCCTTCCTTCCTTCCCCTATGCCCTCCCTAGGATCTGACCACCATATTTAAATCACTTTCTTCTCCTTTGTTTTTCTGCTTTCCATCCCTACTTTCTCCCATCCCTTATCTCCATCTGATTTCCTTCTTTCTTCTTTCTCTCCTTCCTTCCTTCCCTGTCTCACTTCCTCCCTCCCTTCTTCCCACCCTCTCTCCCTCTCCCTTCTTTTTTTTAACCACTGCTACTGTCACAGCTCCTAGCACAAGGGCTCACACACATTAAGTACTCGATACACTTTTGAATGCCATCATAAATCCTTACAAAATGGGCCACATTTTGTATTATTTGGTGATTTTGTAGTGGTGTAAACATTAAACATTGTACTCTCACAAACATGGTAAAGCTTCTACCTGCCTTGGTTATCATATCACATATATGTTGCTGCTTCACACCTATCTATCTATCTGTCTGTCTGTCTGTCTATCTATCTATCTATCTATCTAACCTTCTCCCAGAGCTATGAAGAATAAATCAACACGAGATTCAATCAAGCAAAAGAGAAATGGATGTAATCAAGAGACTTGCCAACACAAGGGGCCTGAGACTGTTGCTAGTGAAACAGAGCATGCTGTTTGATAATAAACTTTCATTTGTACAAGCAGAGGGGTTACACACTAAAAGAACTGTACTAAGTATAATACCATATACACATCAGTAAAATCTTAGTTATCATTATCATTATCTTTATCATCATGATCGAGTACCGTGTCTCATACTTTTATGTGACTGGCAGTACAGTGGGTTGTTTACATGGGCCTCACCACAAACACAATGGTGGTGTGGTGCTGTGATGGCTACAGTGTCAGTGGGCAATAGGAATTTTTCAGTTTCACTATAACCTATGGGATCGTGGTTGTTTATGTAGGCTGGAGTTGGCCAAAATGTTCTTATGCAGTAGACGATGATACATGAAACTTCTGCTGCATTGGACCATTATTTAAATGCCCAAGATGAGCAAGTGGTTCTCCACATGCAGAACTGTAACTACCCCTTAGGGTTTTTACCCAAATTGCCTATGATGCTTTCAGAGGCATTGTGGTCCAGACACTTGCCCAGAATGGTTGTCCTTTTTTTTGGCTTTTGAACCTCTAACTTTCAACAGACTGATTCAAAACATTCTAATGAATTTCTGGGAAATTACTTACCATTACCTATCTCTTTCCTTACAAATTTTGTAGGTTTCTCTTACTCTCCTATTCTTTTGTCCTGCCAACTTACAGACCTACCCAATAAGTAATTATGCTATATGTTTCATTGCAAAAGAAATTATAACTATGCATCTTTTGAACTTTCCTGTATGGGTCTGAAATGGTGCATTCAGGAGGAAATGAGGTTCTTGGAAGGATCAAACAGGAAACTTGTAGAATCTTGTAGAGGAGACAGAAGCTTTGCTTATGCAGTTGGATGAGAGCATTTTTTGGGTCACTCTCAAGCACAAAAGTCATGATTCAGTGGTTTTGTGAAATCCTCTGCACTGCTAAGATAAAAAAAGGTGCCATGGGCACAAAGAGCATGATATTTCCACATGTTTCTAAACCACCTTGTCAGAGCATGATTATTAGCTCCATTTTTTGAAGTGATGTTATAATCTGTGTTCATTTTCAGTTTTATTATTCATTTGAGCTTAGTGAATTTTCTCACCAGTGCCTCTTTTGTATTATCACACTATCTAACAGCTCTAATCAGCCAATTTGTCTTGACAAAAATTACATGCATGGTTGTCTCTATTCATAGCACTGTTTTGTTTTTAGAATCTCCACTCAGCCGTGGCCTCCCTCTCACACAATACTCAATATGTATATTTAGTTCCAGTGTTTTGGTTTCACCAAATGTTTCCTTATCTGTTTTCCACAAGCATCACTGCTTTAATACTCATTGTCTGAGAGCATTGTTTTAAATTATTACACATTCATGTGGAACTCATACATGCTCCGTTGTCAAGATTCGGAATGAACCAGCCCTACTTAATAGGATCTTTCAATAGATTAGTAGGAGCAATTTTATTCCCCTGTGGTACTTGGTCCTATGTTCCTACTGTATCAAAACTTACATTTCCTTCTACCTGGGCTTGTCAGACTTGATTATTAGCAGACAGCATAATAGATAAGTAAAGTCCCTAGTCAAGATGAGAATTGTATATAAGCAATTCATATAAGTCTCTTGTCTGCCTTAAAATTATTTGGAATTGCGATCATATATTCAGCTTTAAATTGGACATACTGTTTGATTTTTGGTTGTGCCTTCAGCCATAGCACCACAGGTTCAAGTTGCCTGGACTTCTAATGACCCATAGAAACTTAATTTATCATATTTGTTTCTCACTTTGTACTGGTCTTTTAAACTTTGGTTTGGGGCATGATGATATTTCCACATATTTCTAAACCACCTTGTCAGTGATCTAGTAGCTACACAGTAGTTGGGAATTTGCAGACTAGAGAGGACAAGTCCGCTGTTACATATGTCGCTTCCACAGAAATGCAGCCATCCAGTGAATTCATCTTTAGTGCTTCAAAACAAACAAAACCAAAACCAGAAACAAACAATAGTTACAGGCTGGTCAAAGGAATCCTGAAGGTACATACTTTTGGGTTTTTCTTTTAAAATACAACTTGTTTGAAAAGTACTGGTCTATCATACCCTACTCCCAAAACTTTGTTTTATTTTGCTTTTATCAGTGAACATCAGAGGGAACCAGGAGCTCCCCCTAGAGTACAACATGTGCAGGAGTTCCGTCCTCGCGTCTCTGCCCTAGTATTCCACTTAATATTCCTCCAATTCAATTCATTTGCATGAAAAATTCGTTTTCAGATGTCTAACTTTGGATTATTGAAGTATTTTTGGCACACATCAAAGCAAATAAAAAATACAGCCAAACGTTAAAATGAAATTATGTTGTGACTATCCACTATTTGGTGCCATGGTTCTCCCCTTTTTCTATTAGTGTGAATAATGTATGTCTATTTTTATTCGTATTCTAGAAGACAGATCCTTTATAGATACGCGACTATGAGAACTTAATTATGAAACTCAATCTGAGAGTGACGATTTGATTTCTTAGATCTTCAATTGTCATACTTATCCACAGACATAGCAAGAAAAATATGGGCATATTTAGGTCTGACAGTATCTCTGTTTCCATAAATTTTCATTTAATCAGTTTCTGGCAAATCAATTCATATTTTTAGTACTTGGAAGTGGGATGAGGAGATGGCATGCTATTTAAAAGGACCCTTTTTAAAAATCTAACAACTAACCCCAATGTACCTGTTTTTATAAACTTGTATTTTTTGGTAATGGCATTTGATAGAAGAATAACTCAAGGTGTATAAATGAAGTAGTTTACAGGCACTAGGGGAGCAGTATTTACGAAGTACAATCTTATGTTGAACCTTTATAAATATGTTTTCTGATTTATTTCATAATTTATATCTTAGATATATTTCAATTTTTATGAATCAGTTTTTCCTCAAGTAGAGCACAGCGGAAGTGCTCCTCTTTGTCCTCTGGTGATACATAGAGTAGGGTAGTTAATTTTCACAGCTTTCTGGAAAGATGCATAAAACATGGAGCTGCACTCACTGTTGACCCCCCCTCTCATGTTCTTTGCTCTTCATACTCAGGGAGGTTTGCACTGGTAGAAAATATGGCAAGAAAATAATTATTGGCTCATGTACTCTGTCCCAAGGTTTGCCAGTGCTTTCTTGCAGATACATTTTTTATTTTTGGAAAAGAAAAAATAAAAGTAACTAGAGTAGAAGTAAAAAAAAAATAACAGGAGCTTGAAAATTTCAAATTTATTGCAAGAAAAAAGAAAGAACTACACAGGACAAAACAAGTCTGGAATTTTCTGTAGTACTATATTTCTATATCCTGCGGTGCATTCGTGAGAACAAAGGTATCTTCTACTTGTCCATCTCTCCTGTGCCTCACCTTCAAGCATAAAGAGACCCAGTGTCAGCTCTACTCTGTCCTCAAAACATTTAAAATGCTCCCTACGTTCAGTCGTAGCTCTCCCTAAACCTCCCTCTCTACCACTGCTCCCAGCACACACATATATATTACAAGTGCATCATACACGCACATCACACGCACATATATACACACACACCATATGCATCACACTCAAATATATCACACACGTGCATCATGCACATATCCATCACGCACAATATATACACACATATGTCACACCACAAGCGCTTCACACACACATGCGTACACAAATGCCTACTACCTTTTACCTATGTTTGAGCCGTATCTCTACTAATTCTCTGAGACAAGTGGTATCACTTTCTCTGTTATGCAAGTGAGGAAACAACTAATGCGTAAGGCATTTTTTCAGATTTATGATTTTCAAATTGATATGGCAAGTGAGTTCAATGGCACTGGCGCTCATGAGAGACCGAAAGAGCAGAGATAAACAAAGCTTTGTTGAGCAGGCTGATGGACAGTCTCCAACCAGGAGTCAGAGAAGACATCTGTGCAGATCTGGGTCTCACCTTCTGTTCAAGTACATTTTTAGGTTTCCGTGGAAACCATTCCCTCATTTTTGGGAATTTTACAAGAATGTTACATAATGGTTACAAGATTTACCTTTCCCAGAAGTTGCTGGACAGCAAGATTCCAGACGACCATTGTGGTTTAACTTTTAGCCCACTTCCCAGTTGTCCTGTTTGCTCCGTTCCCATTTTATGACTCTGCTCTCCTTTAAGTGGGATGATAACTAACCAAGGGGAGGAGGTGAAGAGTGGGGTCAACCGCAGCTTCAGTGCCTTCTCAATATGAAGCTAAAAAAAGAAAATGGAGTCTCACTTGCTTATCAAAATAAGATGCTAGAAGGTTCTGGAAATAGCATCGCTGAGACAAGGCTCTTTTCTTCCTTTTTGGGCTGCTGTAAGCCTTTTGTGAGCTTAATGGTGGTTGTTGAAAAAATGGATACTCCTTAGTGGGAATGGCATTAATTTTAAGCAAAAATTGTAAACTTGACCCTTCGTTTATATTTCCTGCTTAGCCATAACAAAGGCATAATTAAGGACTGGTTAATCTGGATTCTGGGTCCTCACTTCTAGGTGGACCATCCTGTATTTATGTAATTTTCTCATAGCTAAAAAATCATAGTCAGTTGTCCCTCAGACAAAGGACTTATATCTAGGACATATGGAGAATGGGAAAAAACCAGACCTCCCAAATGTAAAGACCCAATCCAAAAATGGGCATCTGAGATGAATATACACTCCTGAGATGAAATACAGACAGTGAATAAATACATGAGAAATGTTCACCATCATGGGATCATTTGAGAGATACAAATTAAAACAACACTGAGATTCCGTCTTACCCCAGAAGGAATGGTTATCATCAAATAATCAACCGATAACAAATGCTGGTGGGGCTATGGGAAAAAGGAACTCTTCTCCACTGCTGGTGGGAGTGTACACTGGTGCAACCACTGTGGAAATCAGTGTGGAGATTCCTTAAAAAGCTAGAATTAGAGATCTCATTCAATCCAGCTATTCTCCTTCTGGGTATCTTCCCAGAAGAACTAAAAACATCATACCACAGCGACGTAAGTGTATCCATGGGTATAGCAGCACAATTTGTATTAGCTAAATCTTGGAAACAATCCAAATACCCATCAACTGAAAAATGAATAAAAAAGATGTTTAGTGTAAGAACCTGAAAGAGTGAATAAAAATTAGGAGGTATGATAGACATTGTGAACTGAAAGGAAACTGCTTGAAAGTAAAGAACAACTGGGATGAGAGAAAAGAGAAAAGAAAGAAGGGGAAAATTATGTATATATTTATATACATCATAGCTAACATAGTTGTACTACTGACCTCTATTGCTTCATTGAAAGGAACAGTTAATGATTAATTGTTTGATCAATCTTGCATGTCTCTCTGTTTTCCCGAGTAACACACTTTGAAGATATCAATATATAATATAATAACCATTGTTAATTTCCTATCACCTTGTCTAAAATTCAGTATTGCTTGTATTTTTCTTGTGTTATTTTGTATGGGTGTTTGTTAATATGTTTTCATTCTTCTATTTTTAAAATAAAATAAATTTTTAAAAAGATGGTTTTTTAGATATGATGAAATACTACTTAGCCATAAAGAAAGATAAGCTTGAGAATTTTATAGGTAAATGGATGAAACTCGAGTCTGTACTCGTAAGTGAAATAAATCAGGCCAATATGTGTAAACATATTGTCCTGCAAGTGTGAGAAACTAAATGAGTAAATAAGATCCAAAATATACAATAGATATTCTAAGTTGAGAGGAAACTGTTTCAAAGAAAAGAAAAACTGTGATGGGGCAAAGGAGAAAGATAGGGAAAAATAAAAAAATATGTATGTACAAGATAGTTAAGATAGTTATACAGCTAGTTCCTCTTAGTTCATTGAAAACAAAGGTTTGTGCTAATATTGTTTGGACAAGATATCATGTCTATATCTTGTACCCTGAAGAGCAAAGGTAGCAATATGCCATGTATTTATTGTAACTCTTCTACTAGCCTGTTTTGAAACTGTTTTTAAAAATTTTTTTCCTCCTTAAAAAAATCATGTATGCTTTCATCTCACACTCTTTTCAGTGAACTATCTAGACTTTGCCTGTGTTCTGAGACCCTTTAGTAACCCTATTGTCTAGGAAAATGGACTTCTGCTAAATTGACATTGCCTATTCCCCTTAGGTTATAGTGTCCTCTGTTTACATCAACTTACGGAAATGCCTCTGGACAAATACATCAGTAAGAACAACAGCAATAAGGAAAAAGTTATCACAGAGTTAAAAAATTTGCCAGTGGCACTGTGGTCTAGGAAACTCTTGAAGCAGAAAGCTTAGGGAACTTGCCTAGCTACCGGCCCTATGTAGGGCCTTGGGCAAGTTGCTTCTCTCTTTCTGGACTTACAGTCTAAATATATGATGATGGTGATTTTGTCATTAGGGAAACAGCCAATACTTAGTGCTATATTTTTTACTTGTGTTTGAATTTTTTAAGATAATAATGAGGATTGAACACAGGGTCTTATGCATGCTAGACAAACACGTTACCATTGAACTGTATCCCATACCTCCAGTTTTTACAGTACTGAGGAAGCCAAGGACCTTCACACTGAGCTTCATATCTAAAGCTTTTTATATTTTTGTTTATTTTGAGACAACATTCCATGAATCACTGAGGTTGTGCTTGAGCTTGTGATCCACCTGACTCAGTCTCCCCGAGTACTGGGATTCTGGGCATGCACCACTATGCTCTTTTTTAAGTTTTCATTTTGAGACAAGGCCTTGCTAAGTTTCCCAAGCTGCCCTCAAACTTGTGATGCATGCATCAGGCTCTCAAGCAGATGAGCTTACACGCACGTACCACTGCATCTGGCAGGGCTGATCTTTTAAAAATAGCTTGAATTTATTGAAATATAAACCACATCCCATACAGTTTACTCATTTGCAGCATGTAATTCAAATTTCAGCAAATTTATAGAGTTGTACAACCATTACCCTAACTTAATTTTAGTACATTTTCCTTCCTCTTAAAAGTAACCCCCTACCCATTAGAACCCAATTCCTATTTCTTTCCTATCTGCTTCCAGCTCAATGGTAAGTAACCCCTAATCAATTGTCGGTCTCCATTTGCTCGTTCTATACTTCCCACACACGGAGCCATACAATATGTGACTTTCTCTGACTGGGTTCCTTCACGTAGCATAATATTTTCAAGAGTTAAACATGTAGTACAGGTCAGTACTTGATTTCCTTTCATGGCTGAATAATATTCCACTGTATGATTAGTCCACATTTTCCTTATCTGCTCATCAGCTCATTTGAGTAATTTGTACTGCCCATTTGTATTGAGATAGAAATCTGTATTCTATCATATACCTGATTTACAAAAATCCTTTCTCCTATTCTCTGCATGGCCTCACTTCACTTTTATGATGGGCTCACTGGCAGCACAAATGTGCTTTAATTTTCATGAAATCCAATTTATATACGTAGAGTTTTACCTTGTGATGCCATATCCAAAGCCATTGCGTTACCGAAGGTCACAAAGCCATATGCCTCATCTCTTTTACTTTCTAAAATAGGTTTAGCTCTTACCTACAGGTGCATCATCATTCTTTCCTTTCCATTTCACACTTCAGCGTTCACCTGAGCAATAAATACCTTTGGGGAAAATGACGAACGCAGGCCAATTCCCAGTAGCTTCCTCCAAATAATGGAAAAAACGCTGAGAATCGAAACACATGCCGAATATTTGGCCTCTGCAAGTTGTGCTGTGAATCCGTGGTGCGAGCCGTGTTTTTTTCACTTACACGTCTGCTAAGTTTAAACCTTAATTTTGTTCTGTTTGCAGTGCTGGCCAATTTAAGAAAGCTTCCATATTAAATCTGAAACTGATAGCTAATGGCTTTGAAATAAAGAGTGTCTTACAGCGAGGAATTATTATATTTTTCTATGATTTTTTTGTGTTTTGCTATCCAGACCCCAATCTAGTACTATCCTCTAAAATCACTTGTATTTCTCCTTTTCACATGCGTTTGAAAGGTATCTTTCCTTTTATAATAGCTTTTAGTTTCCTATTTTGTTATATTCAAGGCTTTTATTAAGCCTTGCTTTTTCAGAAAGATACATAATATTGCTTCATGAACACAAAACATCTGAGTTTGTATTAGATTGTATTAGATTGTTGTGTTAGATTTCCTGCTTAGCCATTGGTCTGATCTCACTGGTATTTCAAAATTTTAATAATGACCTCTGACGTGTAAAGCTTTTGTGTTAATCTGTATGATGGAATAAGAAAGTTAACTCCTGAGGACTTTTCGTAGCGATAAGCTTCCCCAGTATGTATTGCAAAACCTTGCCCTCACTTTTCTTATTAGAGGTGGCCACACGTGTTATTAAGGCAGTCCTTGGTGCATCCCTTTCACCTCTAGGGAAGCAATTATCTCTGTTGTGCTTCGAAAAACTGTATCCCATAGAGTCGTCTTCCTGTTCCCTAGGAAATAATCTGTTGGAATTCAAAATACAATTACCATGCTTGACCAACTTCCTGTATCCTGGAGCTGACCATTATTAATGGCATCCAATTATTCATAGCAATCAAACAGTGGACCTTGCTAAACAGATTACAGCAGTTGGTATTTGACAGCCAGTTCTCTGGCTCAGTGTAATAGAAGGAGACAATGTCATATCCTGGTCGTCCTTAGCGAAAACAATATGCCACTTACAGACTTACTGGAATGCTATAATAACTTGATTGCAAGATTGAGCCTGTCGTTATTTTAAAAGCATATGTTTATGTATCCTGGCAGGAACAAGAAAAAGAGCTTGGTTTAGGTATGCTTGGTGTTGGGCAATCTCTGACCT
Source organism: Dinomys branickii (assembly GCA_004027595.1). NCBI lineage: Eukaryota > Metazoa > Chordata > Mammalia > Rodentia > Dinomyidae > Dinomys > Dinomys branickii. The sequence continues at coordinate 9,482 of PVLD010022100.1, read as the reverse complement.
ACCTTGCAACATTGCAAATTAACTGGATGACCTTTGGGAAGTCATTTAGGCTTGCTAAGCCTCAATTTCCTCAATTCTAAAATGAGGGCCTTTTGCTTGCTTTCAAGGGCGGCTGTGAGTGTTAAATGATATAATTACAATGAAACAATCAAAGTCAGCAGAAATTGCTCAATCGCTGTCAGTCTCTCGTCCATGGAGTCAATCTGAGCCCCAGCAGCTTCTGCAAATGTAAAAAGAAACAGCATTCTTTGCCAAAGTGAAGGCTGGGGCTGACTCGCCCATAAGTGCTGCTTTTCCATTCTGCCTTTCCCACAAGCTCACAAGTCAAAGGTTTTCCTTTATTGCGCAGTGGTATTAAAGTGTGATATTTGTTTGCGGTGAAGGACTCTAAGCATCAATTCCCAGGTGGTTGGCTTTTGACCCTTCCATTTCCTTGACTGTATTTTCCTTTTGACTTTTCATGATCTTTAACAGTTCTGATCCCGATGAAGAGAGGAGGAAATTGTTTACTTTCAGGTGTACATTAATTTTCTCATACCATGCGGAGGGGGAATTTTCACAAGAAACTGACTTGTTTGAATTTCACACCAAGCAGTGAGGGGCCAGGGATATAGCTCAGTGGCACAAGCACCGGCCTGGCAAGTGCAAGGTCCTGAGTTTGATTCCCAGTACCAACAACAACAAAACAAAATAAACAAAACAAAAACAAAAACACCAGGCAATAACAAAAGGGGTGGAGAAATACACACAGTTCACATTCACTAGAGCGTTATTGACATGTGTAGTTCAAGGGGACCACAGAAGAATTTCTTTATTTGTCCTACCTTCTTGTCACCATGAGAGATGCTCCCGTTTCATTTGTATCCTAGTTATAACTTTGTTTTTGTACCAGGAATCGAACTCAGGACCTTGCACTTGCTAGGCAGGTGCTGTGCCACTGACCTTTCTCCATGACTTGTATTTTTTAAAAAAACACACTTTTCTAAGCTTGTTAGAGTGAAGTGAAAATGAAATACTTTCCTTAGAACTTCTTCCACATACTGCTTACCAGTGGTACCTATGGAGGAAATTTAACTTGCCATGAACCTTAATAAACACAAAGCAAAACTTACTAATTAAAACAAGAACTTAATTTTAGGGAAGGTGTCCAGTAATGGTGTCTGATTAACCCTGAGGGCAACTGGAGATTTTCTCCTGACCTATGAAATAGCCTCCATTTCTGCATGCCGCATGGGCTCTGTAGATCTATAAGCAGGTGAAGGGGGACAGAGGGACTTTGTGGTGGCTTTGGACTCTGGTAGATTCACCTCTAGGTTGGGTGGAAATACCAAACTGTTTAGGGAACAGGCCTAGATAGTGACAGAATGAATTTTAAATAGTATCATACCTACATGTATCCTTTTCCCTTTATTTCTGAGAAGAGACTGTAGGGCTTAGAACATGCCACAGTATTTTGCTATGAAGTACAGTGGGTTAAATAGTGGCCCTTAAAACACAAGTCCATGTTCTTATTCCTGGAACCTCTGCCTGTGATCTCATTTGCAAAAAAGAGTCTTTGTAAATGTAATTATGGATCTTGAGATCATCCTACATTACCCAAATGTGCCCTAATTCCAATCACAAGTGTCCTCCTATGAGAAGACGCAGACACACGGAGGAGGAAACTGTGGAGACAGAAGTGGAAGCTGGAGTGACGCAGGGACATGAGCAGGAATGCCAGCAGCCATCAGGAGCTGGAAGAGGCTGGGATGGAACCTCTCCTTCAGACTCTGGCAAAATCTTGATTTTAGACATCTGGTCTCCAGAACTGGGGGATAAATCTCTGTTGTTCAAAGTCATTTACTTTATGGTGATTTGTTACAGCAGCCACAAAAAGTAAAGTACGGAGCACTGTGTCTGGTATGTAGTCACTGTTCTAGAAATGGTGGCCCTAGTTTTTAAATAAAATAGACCTTTTTTTTCAAGTGTGTCTCTTATTTATTCTTCCCCTTGCTGAGATACCTGATGTCATCAATTTAAAAGATGAATGATTTATTTTGGCTCATTTGCCGTTCCTGGTCAGTTAATTCTAGGGCAGGATGCCATGGAAGGGGCATGGCAGAGGGGAGCTGCTCGTGGCGTGTAGACAGGAAGTAGAGAGAATGAAGTGGAAAACCGGAAAGAGAGATATGTCATTCCAGGTCACGGCCCCCCCCATCTGCCCTTTCCAGCCACAGCCTCTCCACCTCTCCGTCTCCTTCTTCCTTTTTGAAGACAGCATCATTAGGTAGTTCAGGCTGGCCTTGAACTCACTGTGTAGCTCAGGCTGCCCTCAAACTCTTGGTGTTTCTACTACCTCACCTTCCTAAGTACTGGGATTAGAGGCATGACCAGCTTGTTGCAATTTTTGATATTACATTATTGTGCATAAGTAGTTATATACAGTATATAAACAAATGAGTCCGTGCTCCAAATCTTATTTATTAGGCACTGAACTTTAAATGTCATGTAGATTTCACACGTATGGAAATACATACATTTTTGGCCAAGCATTTAGAAATGTAATAGTCACATTGTTAGTTTGAGAGCCACACCAGAACAAGAAGAGGCAGGGGTGCGGCCCTTAGGCCATGGTTTGCCAAACCTTGTGATGGAGAGCAGCTTCTGTTTTTACAGGGAAAGGACAATTTTGCCTAGAAATTCAACCATAAACAGCAGGCAGCAGGCAGGAGTGGAGAGTCATGTGGAGAAGACAAGTCTCCTTGGGTAAGCGGTGTGGTATCTCTGCTTACTGGCTCAATAAACACAAGTCTGAGCTTGAATTAAGAGTGATGTTTTTCTTCATGAGTCAGCATTTAATGATAGTGTTTCTACTTGATATTTCAGCTATAAAAGTGCAAATTATGCATGAAATTGATATACATTATCCCATAATGAACTAATTTGTTAGAAAAACACTTTAGGTGTTTATATTGAAAACAAGCCATTCATAACTATTAAGACACTTTGAAAAAGAGAACTGTGCTCTCAGAAACATGAATGGATGTAAATTGGGACCATTCAGTTGTGACAAGGGAGATGGAGCGTTCTGTTCTTTCTATCTTACTGGTATTGCCCAGTTGCCTTTACGGCTGTAGATTTTACAATGATGAAAGACAGTCATTAAAATTTCTTATTCCACAATATCCTGACTGATCATAAATAGTGCATTCTTATAGAATACTGCATTTGCAGGCTTTACCACACTTGGAGCTTTGGGAATACACGGATAAACAAATGGTTATAAATGTGAAGTTTTCAAATACTCTATCGATTCAAGTGCCTTATTATTTAGATCTTATGGGCACTCTGAAAATTATTAAGGTTAATTTATGGCTTCTCCATTCTTAAGTATGTGTTTTTTGCCTTCTTTTAGAATCTTGTGTTACAGCCACACCAGTGCTACATCACACATAACCAAAAGTGCATGCTAGTGTCCATGCATTTTATATGTTTAGTATTAAATGTTAAGTGGAACCACTCTCTGCAAACTGTAGATTTTAGAGCTTAAGGAGGCCTCAGAGATGATCTAGCTTAGCTTTCTCAATTTACACTGGATGGAAATGGTAGAGAAGTGACTTTGTGATTTATTAGTTTCACCCTCGCTGGAGGCGGTTTGTGTTTTACTTTGTAATGAGCTCTGCTCTCCTCTATGCATAGGAATACTTGCTCAGTGGTTTGTGAGGGAGACAAAGTCATTCTCAGCACCTGTGGTATAGCCTCTGTTTTCTTAATAATAAATCACAAGTGGCTTTGTTTTAATAACTTACTTTTTCTATAGCCCATGGGTTTGAACCTTGATATTAGCAAACACTGTGTAGTACCGCTAGCCTTATTAAGGGAGTATGTTAAGGGTGTGCACACTCACGGGGAAGAGAATGCAAGCATCATTTTTCTGGAGGGACCTGCTGTATTAAAGAGGATGTGTGCATCCTTTGGCTGTCTAGGTACGCCCGCACAGAGTTCGGTAGTTAAGACTAGGCTTGTCGGGGTTGAAGGTGCATGAGTACAGGGTGCAATAGTCAGTATCAAGACATCTGATTGGTCAGGAACAACTGGGGCATCTCAGACAATGGCCGTGGCTTGTGGTTAGGCAGGTGGCAGGTGAAGATCTGTACAAAACTGCAGAACTAAGCTCTGTGTTCGGGGGGAGGATCCAAGTTGCAGGAGGAGGTCTAGCAGGAAATACCCATGTCCTCCGTATAGGTGACAGGACTAGGAATGGGAATTTACTAAAACTCAGGAAGAGAAGCCAAGAGAGAAATCCAGAAGCCTTGGATGAAAGAAAACCAACAAAAAAGAGAGGGGAAGCAGAGAAACAGTTTAAAACCAAGCTCAGATTTCCTCTATTTTCTTGGTCTGAGAGAGTGTGAATCTTCAGTGAGAAAAAAGACTGGGCAGTGGCCTGGTCCACTCCAACACTCCAGGGGAGATTACACTCAGCCCTGCATAGGTTGAGCTTAACAATGCTCACTTTCTTTCCAGAGATGTTCAGTGTGGAACTTTTTGTGTTTCTGTGAGAACAAATTCTTCATAAAATCTGGAGGTAATCAACATTCTGTTAACTTCTTTATTTGTGGAAGAAAAATATACAATACCATTCCATTTCATAAATACATGATGGAGATGTTAACTGCAATGACCTTTCATAAGGCCACACTCAGGCTTATTAGTTATCAGCCAGCAGTTCAATCTTCAGCACAGTTGTATGTCAGCTGTCCTTGTTTTGATATCTGACTATCAGTACTATTGCCATATGCATTTATCAATACCTGCATCACAAACGGATGTAAAGCATGTAATGTTTCTTTAAAACTCATTGAAAAACCTAATCTCTGTGGTCAAAATTATTTGGTTCTTTCTAGATGCACTTTTGCTTCTAGGACGTGACTTGCCCACCGGATAATTGGGCGACTCTGTAAGATCCTGGGTGAGGTCTGCATCAGCTTGAAGCCCATCCTGCTACTGTTGCCTCTGTTACCCAGGCTGCTCATACGCAGATGGAGATGAAGCCTAACACTTGCACATCCTCATCACATCATTGGTCCCTGTTACATCCCCAGGGTAAGAACTCAATAGCTCCACTCTTTAGGGCCTCAGCTGATCTGTTTTGAGTTCTTCTTCTTGAAATGTAGTTGCTTTGGGTATGTTTTTTTTTTTGTTTTGCTCCTACTCTTTATTTTTAAAAAAACTTTTATGAGTATATGTTTGGTATATATATATAGCAAATACACTATCACGGCCAATTGGTGCGCATGACAGAGTGCATCCTGATTCTCTTTACTTCATCTCTTCCTCCCTGTCTCGCCCCTGTGTCTCCACCCCCCCCCAAGTTCCCTGCCCATCTCCACGGTGTCTAACTCTCTGTTTCAATCATCTATCTTGTATTGCTCTTTACTGATGCTTTTGGTATCTCGTATGAGAGAAACCATGAGATATTTAACCTCTGTGACTGATTTATTTCTCTTAGGAGCCTCCACGTTTTAAATAACCCCAGGTTTAGTCTCTGACCTGTCATCCCAAGGGCTCCCTGGAATAGCTGCAGCCTATCTTTAGCTTTTGCTCACTGGTTGTATGCAGATCATGTGCATGGGCCTTGATTTGCATAACTTACTTTCCCGGTCTACGTTTTACTTCTTGGCATTCTGAAGGGTTGCCAAACTTTTCTCTTACCTGTTCTCTTGGGCCTGGGATCTTACCCAGACTTAATTACTGCTCCCAAGTAGTCTCCTACCCCCTCTTTGTTATTGTTCTGATTCTTTCATCCATTTCTCTCCCCCTCTGCTCTTGGTTCTTAGGGCCTACTGACAACTACTTATCAATATCTTGATAATCTGTAACTGCTCGGTGCCTCTGACCTTCATCCTGAACAGGCAACACTGGCTTCATTATTTCCAGGGGCGGAAACCTTCCACATTAAAACAAAAGAACAGGAACTTGGGCTGAGGGCATAGCTCAGTGGCAGAGAACTTGTCTACCATGCACAAGGCCCAGGGTTAGATTCCAACACTGAAAAAGGAAAAATTAAATCAAGAACCAAATCAAACCATACACACTTTAAGAAATTTAATAGCATTGGATTAGTGGAAAAGTAGAGTTGTATATTTATATAACCTTATATGGTTCCTATCATAGCCTGACCAGGTTTATTTTGATAGATTGTTATTTATCTTAAACAGATATAATTGCAGAGCTCTAAGTATAATATGAAATCAACCTCAAATTATATTCATAAGTTGTATTTTAATTACGAAGGGTTTTGCCTTGCCAGTTCCTTTCCTTACTTCAAGTTCACTCATGTAATTTCTTTGATTTCAATGATTTGAAAGAATTTGCTAGGACATTTTATTGTTCCTTGCGTTTGATAGAACACCATGCCTACAAAAGGTTGTCAGAGCATTTGAGTGAGATCATTTATCTTTTGATTTATTGGTAAAAACATTTTTCTAAATAATACTTTTTATTTTAAAGAGGATTAAAAATATATTATTTAGAAAAATGTTTTTACCAATAAATCAAAAGATAAATGATCTAACTTGTACTTTGTGAACATCACATGATTTGTAAAGTAGGAAGAAGAAACTAGGCTATTGATTTTTAAAAGCCATTTGATCACCTAATTTCTACAGTGGATTTTTCTTAACCCTGTAGCAAGAAGCTTTTTCAAAAAATAGCTTGTTTTGACAAGTAAGGACATTAACATCAACTATAATTTTCAATTCTTTTAAATTATTGCAATGTGATTTATGGCTCAGCATATGGTCTGTTTTGGTGAATATATGGTAAGTTCTTGAAAGAAATGTATGTTCTTCTGTTGTTGGAATATTACTTGAATGTCAGCTCATACTTATCCAGTCTTCCTTATGCTGACTGGTTTTATTGCTACTTGACATATCAGTTATGGAGAAGAATTTTGAAATCTTTAATTACAATTATGAAATAATTATTCAAAAATGTCTTTTTTTTGCTTTATTTATTTTAAAGTTCTATTTTAGATCGATTCATGTTTACAGTTTTTCTTTTTTTTCTTTTCATGGTGCTGGGGATTGAATTCAGGACCTTTACATATTAGATAAATGCTCTACTACTGAGCCAAGTCTCCAGCCCATGTTTATATTTTTATGACTTCTTGATTAATTCTTTTATCTGTATGGTTTCTTTATGTTTGGTAATATTTCTTATATTAAAATCTGCTTTGTCTGATATTGATATAACTACTTTAGCTTTATTAGTAGTATTACATGACACATTTTTCCATGAATTTAATTTCAAATTATCTATATCTTTATATTTTAAGCTTTTGATTTTTCTTCCTTTATTGTTTTCTTAAAAGCACTTTGTTGATATATCCAGTCTGGTATATCTGCCTTTCAATTGGAATTGTTGGACTGCTTTTATTTTAGGGAAACACTGGTTTAAGATTGGAGGAGTAGAACTATTTTTTCTTTAAATGTTTGATAATATTTTCCAATGAGTTTCAGTTTTGAGTTTATTACTTATTTACTTTAAATTTTAATTCTACATAAAAATATTTTCTCTTCTTTCTTTTCACTTTAAGTTTAATTTGTTCTTGTTTTTCTAGGTTTTGGAGTGAATTTCAGATAAGCGATTTAAAATTTTCTTTTTTTTCTAATATAATTTACATCTAAAGATGTAAATTGCTAGTTGGACATGGTGGTACATGTCTGTAATCTGAACACACTCTGGGAGGTTGAAGCAGGAGGACCACAAGTTTCAACCCAGTGTGAGCAACTTATCAAGATCCTGTTTGGGTGTATAGCTCAGTGGGAAGACACTGAGTTCAGTCCTCAGAATATATATATATATATATATATATATATATATAATAAGGGGTGGTGACTTTTAGCACATCATTTTAAGATAGACAAGGCTCAAAATGTGTCTTGAGAAACATCCTGGAAGGATTGTAAAGAGTTAACTTTGCAGTTCTGATTTTGTCATGGAATTCTTCTCCTTGCCTGAGTTGTTAAAGTATGTATCATTGTGGCCAGAGCCTGAGCTGGTCATATGGTGCAAGGTAAACAACTGTGGCCAGGCCTAAACATTCCAGTCTATTACGATGGAAACCAAAAATGTATATAAGGTGAGAACAAAGGCAGTTAAGGGCCACATTCTCTGATCAGGAATGGAGGGCAATGACTGGTCCAATTGGTTCTAAATTAAAATTGATTAAAACTCCATTTGTTCTGAATGAGTTCTTTGATCTTCTGTGGAGTTTGACCAGATTTTTTGTTTTTGCTGTAACTATACACACACACACACACACACACACACACACACACACAGATAGATGATACTACCTACAAAGTTTAATATGTGGTCTTTTTATTATTACTTAAGTAAAATATTTTCTATTTTGCTTGTCATTTTTCTCTTTTACTAATGTTTTATTTAAGATTATATTATTTGATTGTCAACTATTTGAAGATATTATAAACAACTATTGTTTATAATTTCTAATAGAATACTGCTTTCATTATAAATTGTATTCTACAGGTTTTCAATCCTTTGATGTAAAAATTTATTTTCTGGCCTAATTTGCAAATGCCCATGTACACTTTAAAAATGTAGATTTCACAGTAGCTTTGAGGAGCACCCTATAAGTTTCATTAATGTTCTTAAAATGTTTGATAGTATGTTTAAATCTTCAGTATCTCTTGGTTCTTTCACCATTATGATATGCTTATTTTCATTTTTATTATTTTTCCTTTTCTTGAAGGATTCTTGGTCTAATATTTTTAATGTAATTGGTCCATTTTCTAATTTTTTGTATCACATGTCTTCTGCCACATCATTTTAATTCCAACCTTTGTGTGTATTAATAATTAAATATATCTTTTTGTGGAGAGCATATAGCCTTGAATTTTTTGTGTACTTGGACAGGCTTGGCCTTTTAATTAGAATGTTTAGTACTTTTATATTTAATGCAATTATTGATATAGCTACACTTAAGACTAAATCTTTATATTTTGTTTTCTATTATTTCTAGCTCTTTGTTTTTCTATCCATCATTTATCTATCTTGGTGGTAGTGGGGACTGAACCCAGGACCTTCCCACTGAACAACATCCCCAGACCTTTTTTATTTTGAAATGGTCTCACTAAGCTGCTAAATTCCTCAGCTTGAGCTCAACTTGTGATCCTCATGTCTTAGCTCCCCAGAGTGCTGGAATTACAGGTATGTATCACCACTCATGGCCTTTAATTTTAAATTGCAGCCTAGAGATAAACAGAAATCTTTATAACCTACTTTGAATTAACATTATTTGTGTTCTCCTTAGGTTCATATGTTGGGGCGCTAAACACAAATGTGATATTATTTGGAGGTAGACCCTGTGGGAGTTAATTAGGTTGCAAGCTTATAGTCCTCGTGATATAATTAGTGTCCTCCTAAGAAGAGACAAAAAAGATTTCTCCTCTCCTCTCCTCCCCTCCCCTCCCCTC